>QPKB01000487.1:0-29542 GCA_003546025.1 Camphora micrantha
TGGCTCTTTTAATTTTTCACACACTATAACATGCAGAAAATTAAGTTCTTTCTTTTATGGGATTTATGCAAACTACAACTTACATGCTGTACCTAAAACTAGCACCATATGTGGCTAACTTAGGGCCAATGAGCATCAATTGCTCCTATCATAGCATTGCCAGAGTTGGATATGACACCTTCTTTTCCCTCTGCTCAGTTACCCATTCTAAGTTCTAACACTCACATCTGTTCTCAGTTGGTTTAGTTTTGAATGGAACATCGTTGTGTATTCTCTTTCGTTGATGCAATTTTGAATTTATGGAACTTTCTACTTTAGTTATTTTCAACATATTCCTCCAACCTAACTTGGGCAACCTGTTTGAACAGGTTACATTCTTTGTATTCAATCCAGCCTTTGTCTACACAAACCTGTCTAAAACAATCACATTTGAGAGCATGGTTATGTTGTGAGTTTCTTTCAATCCTGTTTATAATTTTGTTTTATATTGTGATAAAGTGAATTGCTTTACTGCTGTTTCTTTTTGCCGGCAAGGCCAAAATAAGAAATGGAGTATGATCTTCTGGTTGTTGCCTTTGTCTTCTTTTTACAAGAAAATGTAGCTCACTAGCTCCACAAGAAAAATCCTTGGGACTCATCTAATCCAACAATTTGTCAACTATTATTCTCTCTCTAAAGAAATTTGGATGAGACTCATGTCTTTCACAAGCATGAGTTAGTATATCATGCGTGCATGTATGCAGTGGCAGACCCATGTAGTGCCAACCTGGGTCGGTCACCCCATCTGTCCTTGGAAAAAGGCCTAAAAGGGGCATAGGCCTCACCAAACATGCACCGGTGGAAAATAAATATCGCCCCCCGTTTCCCAGTTCCAATAAGAAATAACACCCCCCCTTCCAACGCAGAAAAAAGCACCATCCCCCTCCATTGTAATATTTAAGTTAGAATACATTTTTAAAATTATACCAATGGAATACGATTTTTCTTTTCTTTTCTTTTCTATTTCTACTTGTCCAGTTTCAAAACAGAGAAGCCTCTTCCTCTTTTGTTTTCTGCTGCAACATGATTTCACCAAAGGGATGAAGCTGGGGTACCAAATCTGATATAAAAACTGATATCATATATTTTACTATTTTTTGATATATAGTTTCAAATGCCAAGGGAAACCTAATGTGAAAATCAGAAAGATGGAAAGCTACAATAACACAACATCGATTGATTGCATATAATACTTGCCCTCTGATGCCCAATCTAAGCCATCCCCATCCTTGTTCCCAAACCCAATCATCCAATTTCATGATATTTCAAATCCTCTTTCTATCTTAGATTTCCCCCATTCACAATCACTCTACCTTGCGTATTAGGTCGTATATGATATATGTTATTCTTTTTATCAGAGAGTGATGGTCAAATATTCAAAACTTTTGAATGAAATACCTTTCCAGTTTTGGAAATGAGTTAAAGATATCTTAGGTAGTAAAAGACTTTTTCAATTGAACATTTTCCACCCCAAAATCTTGGGTCCGCCACTACATGCATATATGGGATAGAGGTGCATTTTATGTATCAGTCTGCCTTATATGATAGTAGATCAGTTGGGTGGATATGTTCTAATGACACTGTAGAAATTGAGTTCTATGATTCATTTTCTCTCAACTGTTATAAATTTGTAGAATTATGGAACCTTTTATTTTCTAGTGGGTCACCTTTGGTTTATTGTGCAGGTGGTTCATGCCATTAAATATTCTTATCACTTTCGGCATTGGCATAACACTAGGATGGGTTCTAATCCAAATTACAAAAGCTCCCTCCCATTTGAGGGGCCTCATTTTGGGATGTTCTTCTGCAGGTAAATGCATTATCATTAAACTGTTGTTTGTTACAATCATATCCCAGAACATTTTCCTTGTTTGTTTCATCTTCTGGTTGAACATTTCCAATTCTTCAAAATCTTTTGTTGAACTGTTGCTTTAAAACATTGTCCAGTATCCCTTGTATTTGTCATGAAATGGGTTTTGTAGTTTTGGCCTTTGAAGTAACACTTTCTGCCATTTTCCTTGTTTGTTTCATCTTTCTGTTTAACTTGCCTTTTGTTTATAAGTCTTTATCACACTGTTGCCAGTGAACATTATCCAATATCACCTGTATCAACTCTGAAATGGGAAGACTGCTTGTTAACTTGTAAGTTGTTCTCTTCGAGGTTGGAAAACTCGTGACTCAGACTCGACTCGTCCAATGCAAATAAATTGACTCGGATAGAGTCAACATGGAGACTCGCAAACTTGGGAGAGTCATGTTTTTTTTAATATTTTTTTTAATATTTATAAATGAATCCATTACTTAGAAAACATAAAAATACATTCATTTACCTGCATTCATAATAATCAATTCAAATTAATGAAGTTGCATACGCAAGAAAAGTGCTACAATAAGGAAAATAAAGGAAAAAATTGCATATTACACAATTTGTGAGTCCAAATACTGAATGTAAAAGATCAAATATTTGTTTCAAATGACATTCTAGTCATCATTTTAAATTATTACTTCAAATCTCATGCTTAATTACTTATAAATAAACTTGAATTGTTTAAAATTAGATATGCCTATTAAATGGTTCGGAATGCCAACAACTTATTAAAATGAGATGACTCGGCCGAGTCAAAATGAGATGACTCGGCAGAGTCAAGAGTCAACTCAGAGAGTTTTCCAACCATGGTTCTCTTTTTCATATGGAGAGGGTCAGTGATCAATGGAGTGGGCTGCATATGGTGTTTAGAATGTCAAGGTGGGCCTGCTATGTATATAGCCTACATTTGGTCCTCTTTTATTGTAAAAGCAACTATTTGAAAGCCACAGTGGATGTAAACTATTGGACAATCTATTGTTTTGACAGCCCTCAAATAAAATGCTTGGGCCATTTTTACTGTGAAAGAGGTTTACCATTGATGGGTCAGACCCAAATGACTCAGTCCATAAACGACGGATCAGGCCCAAACCATGATGACGGGTCAAGTCCAAGAGATTCAGTTCACGATGTTGGGTCAGGTCTGAATGACCCGGGTCCGTGTCGAGCCCAGGTCCAGATCCACTCGTCATGGGTAGGTCCGGGTCCGAATCCATGAAGTACGAAGTCAGAGCGTCGTTACCTCTAACCTGCTTTTACCAAGTCTTGCGGAGGAGATCTTATCTGCCTCGTCACTTGAGGGCGGTTTGGAGACTCCGCCAAAAGGTAGCGTCCGCTGCTGAAGAGTCTCCCCATCTGTTAGGGGACGACTATAAAACACAGAACCCCTCTAGCACTGAGGGGCAAGCTATTCCACTCAGCCTAAATCATCATCTTTCTGTATTCTCTGTAATCGCTACACATTTGAGAAGTAAAATCATCATTTCAAAGTGGACGTAGGTCACACTGATCGAACCACTATAAACCTTCTCTCTCTCTTTTTCTCTCTCTCTCCATCAATTTTAACATTAATTACCCTATACTTGACCGGTGGTGCCCGAAAACCACTTTTTGGCATCATCAACCATTACCAACCCTGTTCTCCAGTGAGGAGCATCCCTTCATTTTTCATAAGTATAATGCAACTCATGTCATAGCCTTTGTCTGGGACACTACTACTACTATCTTTGCTTGAAATTTTATCCACAGTATCGATTTTACTGCTTGTGATTAAACTTGAAAGTGATTCAGCATTCTTTTTTGTTTTGATGAAAAGGAAATTTGGGCAATATTCTAATCATTATTATCCCGGCGATCTGTAAAGAGAAAGGCAGTCCATTTGGAGCTCCTGATGTTTGCCATACCTATGGATTGGCATATGCATCTCTTTCTATGGCGGTACCATCTTCCTTCAAATAGCTTTTCTGCATTCTGAAGTTTATGTGATTTGATTCATCATAATAGTGATTGATAAATAATGTATTCTCTAGATGCGTGTTCGGTTACACTTGTAAATATAGTTTTGTTCTAGTTTTCCTGTAAATAATGTAGTTCATTTTATTCTATTAGATGTTTCGTTGTTACTGTTGCTTACATAAATTTAAGTGCATTTTGTAGGACATGCTTTTTGCTTGACATGAGAAGCATAAAACACATACAGAGAGTGACAGTTGGTTTAAACTATTAATATGTGGGCCCTAACATGAGTGCTCATGCAGAGAGAGAGAGAGAGAGAGAGAGAGAGAGAGAGAAGAGAATTTATTCTAGTAGCACATATTCTCATTGTGCACAACACTAACTGTGTTTAATGTGTGCAACCAAACAACCCTTGTCTTGTGCTCAAATTTCTGCATTTAGCCATGAGGAAATATCTGCAAGCACATGTAGGTCTGCGCGATCTTATGCACACACTCATAAGTCGTATATCTGTTTGATCAGTACGATCTTTTGCATATGACTCTCTGGATTTAAATATTAAATATATATACTACATTATATGTACTGTATACTGCACAGAGGTTGTTTAGTATCTAGTAGTAAACTCTTTTACCTGACCCCAGATTATTGGTATTAGGCTCAGATCATGATGTGATGACATATCAATGATGATGATGTACTTCAAAAGCTTGAATGGAATTAATTTTTATTTTTTACTTCTTGAAATAAGACAGATAGGTGCCGTCTTCCTATGGTCTCTTGTCTACAATATCATACGCATATCTTCAAGTGGGAGTACTAGAGAAGATGCAATGAACGGGTCTTCTGATGAAACTTCAAAGTTACTTCCAAGAGATTGCACAAGGGGGTTGGCTTCAAGTAAGGATACCTCAATATATGAACGTCTTGA
This sequence comes from Camphora micrantha, assembly GCA_003546025.1. Lineage (NCBI taxonomy): Eukaryota > Viridiplantae > Streptophyta > Magnoliopsida > Laurales > Lauraceae > Camphora > Camphora micrantha. The sequence continues at coordinate 4,791 of QPKB01000487.1, forward strand.
AGATCAACATGCATCGTCTTTTGAAAAATCGAAGGAATTAATTCAAAATCCAAAGGTTTATCTCAAGCTTTGTATTTGGAATTATTTGTTTTAATCGATTTGTTATTAGTCATAAGAAAATCTTGTCTTTAAAAACTTATAGCGTTGACTTATGTTACTGACTTTCAAAATTTGTATGTGATGGATATATCTTCTCTTCCTTATTTGATTTATGTGTTATGTGGTCAACAAGAAATCTTTTTAGTATTAAAGAAATGTTCTTCAGAGCTAGGTGTTACTACTACTATCTAATAAGTAATAAACTCTTCGAATTGTTTTCGTGCTTTTCCCCCCTTCTGTTTTAAAGTTGGATACTCTGAACTGAAGTTACACATATAGAACAGGCATTTCTAATCCATTGATGAAAACTATAAGATTGTTTTCCAGAAAAGGACACTAAAAGGTTTACCTGTTAGTGAACGGCACAATAATTTATATCAACACACCCCTCGAACGAGAACCCGTTCAAATTCGAAACCCAATAAACAGACGAAAAAGACAGATGGAGGTAACATGCCCCCTCCCGGATTTTTGAACTCGTGACCTTTGGCTTGATACTATCTTGAGTGAACGACACAAGAATTTATATCAACAGTCTCAGTGTCTTGAGATCTTCAGGGGGAAAGATATGTTAATCTTCCTGTTTTGCTCAGCAGGAGAGAGAGAGAGAGAGAGAGAGAGAGAGAGAGAGAGAGAGAGAGAGAGAGAGTAGGTTGCTATTCTGTTCTTTCCTAATCAGTAATATGTAGTATTTATGAAATGCATGTTGATGAGTAGGCTGCTATTCTGGGTAGCACCGATATGATGCAGATATATGGTGACCGGTACCCAATACATGGATATGGCTATCCAGTTCATGGAACTAATATAATTTAGTTTTATGATGTTTACTTGAAATATTTGCTGGAAAATAGTTGTGGAAGCAAGTAAAAAAGGCTGTTAACATATTAGGATACAGAAGGCCTAATACAATGATTAGAGCATAGCCTACCAGTTTCTGCAATTAACTGTAACAAATTCAGAATAAATTTAGCACAAACATCAGATATCTTTGGCCTCCACATGCAGCTGGTCTTAAATCTCCTGCTCCATGCTCCTCTGCAACTACCAGATATTATGTTGCTAGTTTTTTTCTTTTCCTTTTCAATTGGAGCTGATTTCTCATCTTATACAGGACCATTGAGTCGTTACAGTCAATGAAAGTAATAATACTGTAATTAGACAAGAAGAACCATGCCACCATTTCTCTTTATTATAATATGTCTGATTTATTGCTATCATTTTCTTCATCCCTTTTGTGGGAACAATGTCCATGGAGCTACTGCCATATGCGTCTGACATTTTCTTCATTTTTTTTTTTTAAATCCAGGTTCCTTTCTCAATTAAACAGTTTTTAAAGAAGATTTTGGGACTCCTTGACCTGAAGAAGTTGTTGGCTCCTTCAACCATTGGTGTGGTGAGCTGATTGCTCTTATTTTTCTATTTTAATGGTGATGTTGAAGCCTAAAAGCCCTCTTGTGCCATAATGATGATTCTGAGAATGTAGGGGAATTGTCTGCCCAATATTAGAAAAACATATAGTTTTGATATCAATGTTTAAGGTACCTTGAGAATTTACAATAATTGAATTTTTTCTGTTCAGAAGTAGAATCATACAGTGTTAGTTTGAGTTTACCCAAGATCCCTCACGAACTACCTTTTATATGAAATGCCCTTCAAAACATTTAAACCTTGAATAAAGGTCTTCTATGATCATTATGCACAACGCAGTCACTTCTTTTTCGCCCAAGCACTTGAGAATTAGCTGAAAAGCCTGTGGATGACACTTATCTTGTAAGAGCAAAATAGTCAACAATGAATTGACTGAGATATACCTGCCTTCAGAAGATGCCTGTGGTTGCAATATGTATGATATAAGTGTCACGACCCGGGCCCGAGCCGAGCCGTGATTACCCATACTTACTCCCGTAAACCCCGAATTAACCGAAGTTAATCGAGATCCACAAGGGATATCAATCTCAAGTACTTGTCAAATATAAAACTTTTGCGGAAATAATATATATTTGACAATAACCATTATCATTTACATGTATACAAAATACAATCCTTATACATGTATTGTTTCAATATACATTTGAGAAAATGCTGCATATACAAAATACTATGCAGACAACCATTAATTACATTCCCAAATATTAATTACATTTCCAAAATGAATCTATAAACATTTGCTCAAAATACTATCCCAAAACATTTATCAAAGGTTCGTTCGCACTCGGATACCCAATCAGATGGTATCCCGCCGGTTCCACTCTATCAGTCCTCCTGGCGGAACCGGAGCGGCTTCCTCCGCTGGCGCCGGGGGCGCTGCGTTGCCGGCAGGGGCAACCTGGCCTGTAATGCCATCAATAACACGAATGAACACGACGGTTCAACAATGTATAAACAGTGCTTGCAATAGTATATCAACACAATTATATTGCAATAATAACATTTTCATTGCTAGAGAAATCTAGACAATTTATCAATAACAGTAAGACAATGACAGTCAGTATACATGTACCAATTGGCAACTACCATAGCATTCTTAAATTGTATTTCATTCAATTCATTACCATCTTCCCTAAAAGGAAGGCTTCAATCAATATCCTAAGATATGATCGGGATTTATTCATTTACCATCTCCCCTCAAAGGGAGGCTTCAATCACTACCCGAAGGTATGATCGGATATATAAGTGGGACTTACCAGTGCCCGGGCCAGGGACACTAGCATCACCACGGAGCTCCGGAACACCCCCAATACCATCTGCTGCAGCAGGATTAGTCATTCATTATCATTGAACTCACTTGGAGTTCTAATACAATCGCTAGGTAGTGCCAGACTCAATAATCAATAACAGTCAGTAAGGAAATCCACTCATGGATCCAATTCAGTTCAATAATTCCTTTCATGACAAAGGAAAGGAATGACAGTAATGTCAATCTCACTAGATTGAACACAATGACACAATGAGGGCAATACTCACCACATATGACTTTACTCAGTCCTATCTCAATTCCAAGCGACCATTCGGGTGTAATCATTGGTTTCCAAATGCACGTGTTATTCTTGATGGACATCACATTTATATATTTAATATATGCATTTCAAGTCCCCTTAATTAACACCCATGGAGCTTAGGCAATATCCAATTATGGTTCGCTCAAGGAACCCCTTTGAAACCTTATTAATTCTCAACAATTTAGTTTAGCCACGATTAGTCTTAAAAACTAATCGGGAGCGCATTTTTACCTAAGAGTCACACTCCAAATTCTCGTAAAAATCCAAAACTCGAAATCCACTGAATTTTCACTCAATTAATGTCCCAACAGTGTCCTGGCGGTTAGCCGCGGTCCAGTTGGCGGTTAGCCGCGGTATAGTTGGCGGCTAGCCGAACCGAGTTCGGTTAGCTTTCCAGAAGCTATGCAAATCCTGACTCAGTCGCGGTCAGCTTGGCGGTTACCTGGCGGCTAGCCGAAATTTCCATTTCGGCTAACCGCGAAACGGCGGTCAGCTCGCGGTCAGCTTTCCAGAGGCTGACCATTTTACGAATTTATGGCGGTTAGCATGGCGGTTAGCCTCGCGGCTAGCCGCCAGCTCCCAGAAACTCACTTTTCGAGCTTCAGAACTTCTGATCCTTCTTTCTTCTTCTACTTCCTTAACCACATTTCCTACAACCTGCATGGTAAATGGAACCTCCTGTTCCCCCCCTCATGCATCATCCATGTACTTTCATCCACAATCACACTTCTAAACATCCATTAATCACATCATTTAAACATTCATAATAAACCCAAGACCAATGTAAAATGCATATAAACCCATGCAAATCTATCATACATCTCTATAAACAATTGCAATGATCAATATGAATTACAAGCAAGGTTTATACTTGCCTTTGGAAGCTATTAATCAAAACCCTCTTTTGCCTAGCTTGGTTTGAGATTAAACCCCCAAACTTCAAACCCTAATCAAGAAAAACACCCAAATGAACTCCCATGAGTCATTGGTGCTAGAAACCACTACATATTCACTAATGGAACTTGGAAATCACAAGGGAGGTCATTTACTTACTTGTAGCTCCAAAGAAATGGGTTCTCAAGCTTTCTCTCAAGCTCTACACTTCAATAATGGTGGAGACTCTTGAGGAAGAAGATGGAGATGGAGATGAACTCCTCAAAATCCCCTTGAATCACTCTTAACTTCACCCTTGATGGAGAGAAATGGAAGAGGAAGAGGAGAAATGGAGAGCTCCAGGGCTTCTTCTTGCAATGGAATGAGAAATGAAGCCCTCTCTCCCATTTCACTCTAATATAAGCCACTTCACACTAAAACCCCCTCTTCTTTGGCTTATTTTCATTTTGAGTCAAATGACTCCTCACTTGGCCCATTTGATGTCAAATGGAATCGCGTTTATTATGAAAGTTGACGTACTCTTCGAGATACACACGTTGGTATCAAGAATTTCCGTATTTGACGAAATACGCGAAAACCCGTATTTACGAAAAAGTCCTTAATTCACCTTGTTTGAGTCTAAACTCATTTTAACCAATTCAATTCCATTCCATTAGGCTTAATGTGTCATTAGAGACTGATTTGTCCCTCTTTGGTCATTAACCATAGTTAATCCAATTATCCATGCTTAATTAGCATTAATCACGATTAATTAGCCTTAATCGCGATTAGTTCGGGTCGGGGTGTAACAATAAGTAACCTGTTGAATCCCTCCATCTGCTGACCAGTCTTAACTGGTGCATCAATCATCTGCATTTTGATTAATGCAATATGCTTAGAGTATGAATTTAGCTGGAGTGGTGTTGTGCTATTGTTTAATTTAATTCTCCTGGTTCATTAACTATAATTGCTTTTCTACTTTCTTGTATAGATAGTTGGCTTTGTTGTTGGTGTAATCCCTCTTGTCAGGATGGCCCTCATTGGTGAAAGTGCTCCTTTCCGTGTGATACAAGATTCTGCAGCTTTGTTGGGGTATAAACTTTAACTGTAACCCTTGTTGGGCTTCCACGTGTCAATCTGTTCTGAAATATTAATATCTGTTTTAGGGGCATAACTTGTAAACCTCATACACCTAATTCAGTGACTTGTATGATTGATGGTAACTTCTTGTTCGGGTTACATTATCAATTTTCATTTCCTATAATGCAGGGAAGGAGCAATACCTGCAGTCTCTCTTGTAATGGGAGGAAACCTTCTCAGGGGTAATAGCTACTTGTTGTTGACCTTTCTCATACTTATGTTGGATTTACTTGATCGGCTGCTCATTTGGATTAGTGGAGAAGTGTCCCTTTTTTTTTTTGGGCAAAGAGTTGTTGTTTTCCTGAACATTGGTTGTTGTGAATCAGGTTTGCGTGGATCAGAAATTCGAGTATCAATCATCATTGGAATGGTTGTCATTCGTTATGTTATCCTTCCTCTTTTGGGTACAGTCATAATTAAAGGGGCAATTCATTTAGGTTTGGTGCACTCAGATCCTTTGTATCAGTTTATTCTTCTGCTGCAGTATACAGTTCCTCCTGCAATGAATATTGGTAAGATAGAAATGGTCTCCTAAACTATGGATCACTTACTCAAAACTGATATAATAATACTTGAATGCAGCGTCTGTACAACTAGGATACTGTGGCTGATGAAAGATCAATGGCATAAACCCACGAATTTTTGTTTGGACCAAACCAGCCAAATGTTTGAACCAGCACTATGACATTTTTCCAAAGAATATAGTGTACCATTATTTAGCATTAAAGCAATCATATGTGATGTGCTTGTTCCATTTCTCAGTGGTTCCCTTTTTCTTTTTGTAACTAATGGAAAGGAACTTGGTCACATTAGAGTTTATTCAACATCAAAACAAGTTATGCTAGAATCCAGTGTAGTTTGTATGGATAAACGCCTGTTTGTTTCAGAAAATTGAATTCGTATGAATTCTAAGAAATGTTCCTATGAATTCCTTTTTACTCAAATTCATGCAAACAAACTGGCCCTGAATAACACATTAGCAATTTAAAGACATTCTAAATATTTTATGCGTATTGGTGATTTTAATATTGTATATATTTTTGGTAAAGTATAGATGAATTTTTTTAGCAGATTTATTCTCATGATAAAACTGATACCCATGTTTTTGTGTTAAGAGATAACCCAGAACATGGTTTCCCATAAAACAAACTAGAACATGGTCAGGTGGGGAAAGGTTTTATCCACCATTTCTTTCTCAAATCAATATTTATTGACTTTGAGATGCTTGTTGAAACATGTAGAATATAAATTTTGATGGAAAAAGGAACTACCTGCTATCCTACATTTCTCAGAACTTCTGATGCGCATCTGAGACAATTTTACAATATTTAGTCCCACAGCAAACTGAGATTTATTTCAGCATTTAGGAACTTCTATACAAATGTCAACCATGTTTTTCTAGCCCAGTTTGATCAAGTATGTTCATCAACACAGGTACTATTACTCAATTGTTTGGTGCTGGAGAAAGTGAATGCTCCGTTATTTTCCTGTGGATGTATGCCTTGGCTTCGGTCTCCCTCACACTTTGGTCTACCTTTTTCATGTGGCTTGTGTCTTGATGATGACGCTGCGCTCCCATTTAAGGCAATACACCATGCCAGATATTGCCACGAACAACATGCGGACTTAAATGATTATGTAAATGGATGATGGTGATGATGATTCCATGATGAAGGACCATTTTTTCAGTAAAATGATGGACTTAACATAGCATGCAGTATGGCTGTAGGTGGATGAGAGAGAGTAACCAGCAATAATATCAAAAGGTGAGCTGGTGGTGTTCACCACTGCTTGCAATGAAGCTAGTCATGGTCAACCGGACAATTTCAATGTTTTCATTTATTACCCACTACAGGCACACAACTTCAATGCACCCTTAGTTGTTTAATTATATAGATCTCTCTCTTCTTCTTTTTTTCTATTTTTTTGGTGGGGGGCTTTCCTAGAATTATGAATCTACTACTTCCGTGTTGCTACTGTAGCCATGTACTTACATTGTTGATGCTTGAGATTCTTCTGAATTGTAGAATAAATGCATAAAACTTGCGTTTTGAGTTTAGGATCGAGGAACCTGTAATATGAACTTTCTTCCTAGTATTTTGATTATTGGATAAGCTCATCAGGTTGTGACTTTGGAACCTACTTTCTACTGTGGATTGGGCTTGGTCTATGAGTATCACTAAGATTTGATCCTTTGAAATATTTAAGTGATCCATCGCCACAAGATACAATGTGAAGGACCAAGGATCAATCCAATGTGACCATGGCACTTGCACTGCTGATCTGACTGAGATTCAGGCCAACGAAAATTCATTGCGTGCGACTGGGAGCATGATCCAGCAGTACTTTGGCAAGAAACCGGCCCTGAAAATGTGTATTTGCTTGAACTGTTTACTGTTTTGGAAGTTTTGAATCAGCTCTCAAATGCAATTTAAAATAACGGTTCGAAAAATTTAGTGTGCGGGTATAAGGTTGGAGATGGTCTGCTATACAACCACGCCACTGGACTAGAAAGCCAACAGATATTCAGTCATTTGGGGCCATTTGTTTGTGTCAGGATTGAATACATATGAACTCATAGTCAAATGAGCTTCATTGAATGATAGTTTAAAGAGGAGGCGAGGGTTCAAGGAGGCAGGGTAGAAATTTAGATCAGATTTTGGACTTTCTATGGATTTGAATTACTAGGGCGATGGAGATGTCGGGTATTTGCCTTCCATGGAAAAGGGCTTGGTCGGGGCTATAACTTTCAGATCCTTGTGCTGCACAGATGTCTGCATATTTATGCTCAGCGATTAATCACCCCGGGTTGGGGTTTGTGTCCACGTCCCAGTGGCCCGATTGCCCAAACCGGACACCTAGATCCATTTTCGTTTTCCTGTTACGAGGGCTATATTAATATACCTGTAGCCCTAGTGTGGTACTGCAGTTTCAAACTTACAATCTCTATGTGTAAACCGTGGTCTTAAGCCAACCGAGCTACCTCTTGTGGTTAACGAGGGCTATAATAATATACCTAATGTGAGGGTGCTCCGGGCTGCCTATTAAAATCCTAAATGGGCTCCCTACTAAATTTCAATCTAGCAGATAGCTCGACCCCACATCAAATTGATCGTGTGTATGTTGGTTTTTATAATCTTTTATTTTAAGCGTTAAGTGCAATAAAGTGGGCTCAACTTCTATCCGAGATTTCATATATAAAAATGAAAAATTTGCATCACCCACCCCCTCCCTCTCCATGTGTACATATAGCACGAGGGAATTCACTTCAAATGGTTCGGATCTCATGGTGGGCTCCATAAAAAGTAAACGTCCACAAACCCCAAATGAAATGAAAGTCCCCTGGATATTAAAATCAAAACACCCCCAAGGCCCAAACACTTCTCTTCCCAATTATCGGCACCGGAGCTGAGGTAAGTTTCTCTTCTTCTTCTTCTTTTTCTTCTTCCTGCATGTTTTGTTTTGTCGATCGTTACCGTAAGCGCAACGCCATCCATGGTAGCCCAAGAACTTGTGACCCGAGCCAAGCTCGATAGGGTGAGATAGCAGTGAGGCCAAAATGTTTGACGAAATGCCGAGCTGAACTTTTGAGGTTGGATTGGATTGAAGAAGTGAAATCAACTTGTTTGGAGAGGTGTGAGACCGAAGATTGTTGAAATAGAGAAGATGGGGGTGGTGTGCCGTGTGGGTGAGAGAGGTGGATTAGGGCAGTGTGTGTACTGTACCATGTGAAGGTGGAATTAGGGTTAGGAATCAATCACCTGCTTTACAAACACATTGGGATAGATCATAGATCACGTGTTTTACATGCCATCAATGCTCATCAACTCAAAAGTGGTTCTCACTTTCTCTTAACTGGAGTGAAATTTGAACGGGTGGAATGAGTGAGTTGAATTTATCAATCAAATCGCCGCTGATAATGCTGTAAACTAGCCAATCCCTCTTGAAAGTTAGTCAGCTCCACTTGATTGGGCTCGTGTTTGAGTTTGGGTTAGTTAATTGATCACCCAAGTTCGAGCTAGGCCCTTCCTTGCTCGATTCAGCACTGGGCTTGGTGCGTGTACCTCTCATCTTCTCTCCCTATAGCAATGGCAGGACTAGTAGTTTGTTTGGTTCTATTAATATTTAACATACTTCTAGACTTAATATGAAGAGTATAAAAATGGGGATGACAAACAGACTTGTTGTGTTTGACTATTTTTCCTAGATACAATGGAATGACTGGACTAAACTAAGACAGATGGAGTGCGTAGTTCAAGGGATTATAGAGGCTCAGGTAAGTTACTGTCTTTATTCAGATGCATTTATTGGGTTTTGATATGTTTGAACACTTTTTTTTTCTCTCTCGCCTTTTCTAGGGATTTTCTTTTCATTTTTTTTTTTTTTTTGTTCTCCTGAGTGTCATGTGTAGCAAGCTAACAATTTTGACAAGTCCAGGATCCATTAGACCTTACTTTCTTATAAGGAAATACCCATGGAAAACCAAATTTATTTGAGAATGAACCCTACGTTTATTGCATGAAGGTTTTCTAAGAGGTTTGGTTCTGTTGATAAAATAATATATCCTCTGAATGCTATTGATTTAGGCAACTTAAAATTAACATAAAGACATTTATCATGTTGCATTTATGTAGTAACCACCTTATTTTATACAAGAGTTTAAGCACATTATAAGTAAGGCACGGATGACTATCCCTAACACCAGTTCCATACTTAATGGCCAATTGGTGCTGTCCACAGGCGTTTTTTGACAGATATTTTACTGGATCAAGAGATAAATACTAGGCTGCAACCAGATGAGATTTAATTTTCTTTTATTCTTATTGCCAACAATTCTTGGAGCCACCCTACCCCACCACACCCCAAATGTGCGTAAGAAGCATGCTATTTCTAAAGAATTAATTATCACTCTAAATCTGGATAATTAATGTTAAATAGCTCCTGAATACATTGCTGGGACACTAACTTCTTTCTCCTGTTGGAAATTTGTGGCTCAGTCATTTTAGAAAGGACTCCCGTATATTTCTTTCCTCTTTTGATTGTGGCTTTTGTTGGGAATAGGCTATATGACTACTTCCTTATTTGATAGAAACTTCCCTTTGGGAATTGGCTATATGGTAGTTCGTCTATTTAAGAGTGTATGCATATTTGACTCTCTGTGGAAAGAGTAGGGTGGTCGTTTCGTTTCGTTCCCTTTCAAGACCTGGACATTCATGGATATCTTTTTAGGGCATGATTCATGTGAGGCTAGTGTCAGTCAAAGACTTGTGTTTTAGAGATTCTTATTGGTATGACATGTGCAATGCACATGATTGTACTTATCTTTTTCTCTCTTCGGTTATGGTATCTTCTTCACCTTTTGATATAATGGAACCGTAATCCATTTCACCTAAAGATGTACTTTTTCGAGGATGTTCACTCTTTCAAAGTGAACCGTGTTAATCTTCTTGTCTCTTGTGTGGATATTATTTTTAGATACTGCTTTATCTTTTCTCATGCACTTCTTTGCATACATATGTAATAAAGGAAAATAACAAATCAAGCAAGGGATACTTGATAATTAGAAATTAATTTTACATGTATGCTGTAGATTTTTTGAGAGATTTAGTCATGTCCTCATGTTTCCTTATTAGCTCATTTATTGGGTCTACACTTTGGTTTCACTTTTGTATTAATATGTAATGTCCCGAGTATTCTGGCCATTCCTAGAATGGGCTATTTTCTGGAAACAAAATGAATAAATAAAATCTCAGGTTGATGATAAATTTGAAGCCATTTTTGTGTTCAATTCAGTCAATTGCATAAACTGCATGTATATGTCACCGGATTTCGGATAAGAGTTGGATTGCACCTAGGATTACATTGAACGCCTTCTATTTGTTTTGGTTAAGTGGCTAATACCCAAGACCATGTTTTTCATACCTAAAATCACCTGCTTGGTGTGATATTCCATGGGAATCTCATATTTAAAGCTTCTTGGATTTATTGAAAATTGCTGAATTGTAGTTGGACTGCAACGATTTCAGGTTGGTGAATTTTCAGATTGGATCCTGATACTCTGATTAGTTTATCAGTCTGGACCAGTTCTGAGTTTTTCTGGATTGACAGCTGGCGCCAAATCAGATTTTTCCCCATCCTCTGTTTGTGTCAAAAGTAGACAATTAGTCTATGTACTAACACACTGTAGAGTTTTGTACTTTTGTTAGTATAATCTGAAACATAGTCTTGCTTTTAATAAATTTGCAAGATAAAATAAAATAAAAAAATAAAATCTGAATCATAGTTTGTGTTATCTAGCATGGTTCCCATTGTTGTAGTTCCCTTCCATTGAGGATCCTTATTGTTACCTGGACCCCCCTTTTGTTTTGATTGGTAATTATTACCTGGATCTCTCTTATGCATCTGCTTAACTCCCAACCATTCCTTATACTCCATTAAGATTTGAGTCTTTTTTTGCCTAAGAAGTGTACTTCTTTTGTTTTTCAGGCCTTGATAGGTGGAAAATTTAGATTCTACAATAACAGTAATTAAACGAAATGAAATTTAAGTGTTGTAACCACTACTACCTTTTAATGCTTCTTATCTTGTCTCACAAACATACTCAGCAACCTTCATGTCTTCATTTTTCGTTAGAGAGCCCTAGTCCAAAATCCAAATACACGACAGTGGAATCTGCAGGGCCGTTGCTGTTTAATATGGCTTCTGCTTCTCCTTCTGAATATGCAGTTATCTGTAGTAGACTTAGAATGAGGATGGAGACTCCACAGTTGCTTGCTCGGACTAACTTGGATATTCTAGTCTTATACACTTATATCGTCAGGGTGCATTCTTAAACCGTTACATATACTTCTGCGCTAACTAAAGCTACTGGTCCATTTATCACAGAGGGCCAGAGGCTTCTATGTTGTGGACACCCATAGTAATGCATACAGAAAGAATACCTGATAGTTGATGTGTGCTAGTTCTTTATACATATTGTGGGCATCAACATAAACACAATCGGGCCTAAAGGTTTTATCAATGTGGTGTGCCATTTTGACTTCCAACTTGGTTCCAATTATTTCTTTTGTCTGTAGGTCAGAACTCATTATATGGTTTTATTTCATTAATCTAAGTTATCTGTTACTGATAAAAAAAAAAAAAAAAAAAATCTTTAGTCTGGATCTTGTCTATAGTCCATACTCAAGAGGCTTCCTTGACTAGAGAAGTTTATGGTCTTGATTTGTCCATTTATTATAGATTAACTTGTTTAGATCTTGCCAACCTCTTCAGAGGAAAATTTCCTACTACTTCAAGTGGTAGCCTTCTTCTTCTTCTTCTTCTTCTTCTTCTTCTTTTTTTTTTTTTTTTTTTTTTTTTTTTAATTTAATTTTTTTGGTCTTGCAGCACGTCGATGCCTTGGAGATTCTTCTTCAGGGTCTCTGTGGTGTTCCAAAAGAACGGCTTAGGATCCATGAATTGTGCCTAAAAAGTGGAGCAAACCTTGGTAATATTTTCTTTATGTAATGAGTTTGTTTTAATTATTTGATGGGCCATGGCTCATGTAGAGAGACTCTTCTGTTCCAGGTACAGTCTCTTCAGAGGTGAGGCTCTTGTGTGATTTGGAACAGCCTGTACCAACTTGGTAAAACATTAAATTTAAACTCAATACTCTTTCCTTCCAAGTTCCACATTTAGGTTGTTTTTGGATTTTTACCCATAGTACGAGAACATTGTCACAGTATAGGAGTACAATCTGAGACAGGATGCTTTTGCACAAGCATGATATTTCATAGCTTACTGATAAATGTAATATTTTATATCTTGTGGTATTGGTAGCCATCCAAAGGCAGCAAAATACTGTGACATTCAGCACTATATTGCAGTATGTTGTAAATTTCAGCAATAATATTTTTTCTTTGTGCTGAACAACTTGTTATTGGATTTTATATTTTATTAGCAGAAAGCGCTAACCTTGAAGTATCCTGATATTCCACCTGAATTCAGACTCAACTTTCTGTATATTTATGTGAAGTGTCTGGATCTATGGAAAAATACAGGACTGTTCGACATGTCGGGGGCGCCATGAAAGGTGCTGGTGCCGAGCAAATCTCAGTTCTAGTGCGAACTATGTTGGAAAGTAAAGTAAGCAAGAATGCACTGCGCTTTTTTTATGCACTCGGTTACAAACTGGATCATGAACTTTTGAGGGTGGGTTTTGCATTCCATTTCCAAAGAGGCGCTCGTATCACTGTAACAGTAACGTCGGCTAATAAAATGCTGAAGCTGCATGCAACTGAGGAAGCTGTGCAAGTGACTCCTGGGATACAACTGGTTGAAGTGACAGCCCCTGCAGCCGCTGACAACTACCATGATGTTGTTGCTGCTGTCTCATCATTTTGTGAATATCTTGCACCGTAAGCTCTATCTTATTGCTGATTGTTCACCGATCATTTGATGAATTTTAGTTCTTGTTATAATCTGTTATTCATGAGATTCAGATTTCTTTCTACAGGCTCCTTCACCTGTCAAAACCAGGTATCTCAACAGGTGTTGTTCCTACTGCAGCAGCAGCTGCTACTTCTCTCATGTCAACTACTGGTGGTAAAGCCTTGTAAGACCTCATTCTACTGAATAAACTTGGGACCTACTCATGTGATAATGAGCCTCCGTGGAAAGTTCACTTTTTTCATACCAAAATACTGTTATGATCTTAGTTTATTGGAGTAATGGTTCCACCCGGATTTCCTGTCCTGTCAGCTGTCTCCATTACCTTGATATTCCTAGCATTGGAGACCAAAAGAGGGAATTCAGTATGGCAAAACTTGTAACTATTTGAAACAAACGGATCATGAATGGAAGTTATCTTAATTTATTCCACCCACCACCTAAGAATAAAGCAGGTGGGATTTTACTTTTAAACGATGGTGTGATCTTTTGGTATAATGGGGCTCTGAATCACCCACCAACTGCAATTAGCAAATAGGGAAGATGTTGTCATACGCTTTTTTTCCCCTCGTAAAGGGCTGGTGTTTATTGATGCATTTTTTTTTTTTCCTCTTATCATGTTAAGGAAGCCCATAGGACCGGGTATTGGGTAATGACTGGCTTAGTGATCTTATGATGACATGCGTTACTGTTTGTTTACATGGGCTGTGTTTAATGACAACCCTTTGTGCAATATGGAGCAAAATTGGGGGACTGTACCAAGTGGAGAAAGTGGGGAAGGGAAGAAAAAAAAGAAGAAATGAGGAAAATGTTGAGACAACTCCTCGAGGATTTGGTTCTTCTTGAATAATAGGAAGTGTGAGAATGTGAGGACTCTCTGGTTTTAAAAACCCTCAAGAGGAAAGCTCTAAATGGAAGGATGAGAGATATGACAGTAGGAAGATGCTCATTGTTGCAACCATGAAAGGGGGGGGGGGGGGGGGGGGGGGGGGGGGTTGGGGGGGGTGGGTTGGAATCGTGTACCCATGTTACCTATATAAAGTGAAATTCCAATATAAAGTGAAAAAAAAAAAAAGAAAAAGAAAAAAAGGCATAAAGGGGAACTCACTTTTCCCTCTTCTGCTTTACCTGTAAATCCCCAGACATGTTTGAGCAACATACAGTCCATCTTCCTCCATTCAGCTGTCAAAATCAGACCAGAAATCTATACTGACTTGATGGCTAGTGTATTTTCTCCACAAAATGCCATGTTCAATCGATTTCTTCGAAAACAATGCCGTTTGCTGTAGTGTAAATGCTATTGGGGTGGTGTGCAGGGTATGGTTATAAACTGCAATTGGGCTTGAACCTTTGCACCCTGGGCCATTGTAGTAGTTGGAACTGTTGTTCCAGTCCATGTTCCTTTTGGATCTTCTTTAAATAAAGTGGAGTGAAGTGAAATAAAAAGAATGAATAAAATATAAGTTAGTTATGATGATATTTTGTTTTTAGTTGTTTGGGATCGAATATTTTTGACTTTTTGTATGGGGAAATGGAGTTTTTTTGTCTTTTAGTGAGTAAATGTAGTTGTTTTTTGACTTTTTTGAGAAAAGATGGAGGGAATTTTGTGGAAAAGTATTTTTGATGGGATGTTTAACTTGACTTCACTTCACTTGACTATATTAGTAAAATTACCAAACGGGCCTGGGTTTTATATTGCTTTTGATGTAAACAAAATTCCTAATATGATATACTATCTCACTATATAATAGGGTAATTTTCTCCCCGCAGACGTTCCTTTCATAAAATTGGGATCCAGGACATCCACTTGCAGGAGAATTTTTCGCATATAATATATTAGTTTGTTTTGGACCGCTGCATTTGACAAGATGGTACTGATTGCTACATAAAACCATGCATAATCGGTGAAGTCCTAAACTATGGACCCAGATGGTACTGGTGCAAGTCTTTGTAGGGATCAAGCTCTGGCATCGCACAAAATTAACGATAAGCTTCTCGAGGATGGGAAACGAACCATCTTTTGCTGGTTGCAACTTGCAACTATCAAAGCTTGTCTAATGCGGGTGTCCAGATAGAAACATCCAAAAGATGCTAACGAAGGGGAGAGGCTGCATAATGTTAAGTGGGTTTTCCTTAGTTGTTTGTCTTGTTGATGGCAGATGGGCTTGTTTGGCTTGTATGGGCAGGTTAATTGGCATGACATGTGAGGATGATTCTAGTTTGATCTTTTAGGGAATCAGTGAGCAGTTTCTGTTCTTGGATCATTTCATCTAATCTACTTTGCAGTAGTTTACCTACTCTGTTTAGGGAGCCAACCAACGGACATTACATCTGAGCAAGAACTTCTCCCCTAATATGGCATATCTGTTCTCTAGGTCCCACCTTAAATCCAAGCTGCTCCTACCTTGTTCCTTTGTGTATTTGTTCCATTCAGCCAGAGCTGGAACTCAATGTTAGGTTGGCCATGGTGTCAAGCACTTGATCAGCTCCAAGGAAACATTTTATCTATTTATGATGACTTCACTGTGGTGAAACTTGGGCCAGTGCCACTACATGGGAGGACGGTATCTGCAACCGCTTTGGATTTAAGGTGGGCATATATCTTGTTGGTTGAAAGGCAAGATGCAAGTATAAAAGAGCAATGTTGCGCTCTGAGCATTAGGCATATTTAACCTGGAAAAGTAAGGAGAAGCAATAGCAGGTGAAAAACAACAAAGAAGGAAACAAAGGAAAAAAATATTATACATTTCCCATCTGTTTTGATTCTCTAACGTGATGAATGTTCATGATACAGCAAGCTCTAATAACAGAGAAGTCCACAGCAGCGTTGCTGGTGGAACAAATAGGTATCTTGACAGAAATAGATAAAAATTTCTCCAGAGGTTTTATTTGTTAAAACTGATCCCATCAAGCTTAAGATCCATCCGTCATAGGCATTAAATTTGGAAAAGGCAAACATGGATGGAAAGGCACTCGAAATTAAAGGACAAGGTAATTGTAATATCAAAGAATCCTTAGCTGGAGATCAGCATAACCCACCCTAGCTTTGTGATTTTCAAAGAGGTCTTGAAGGGCTACTACAAACTTTCTATGAACTTCGGCAACCTGTCCAAATATACATACAGGAAATGTGTTAAATAAATAATTTCCAAAAGCTACAAGCAGGAGCTGTGGATTTTCTCTGCCTCAGCATATGTATGAGAGAGAGAGAGAGAGAGAGAGAGAGAGAGAGAGAGAGAGAGAGAGAGAGAGAGAGGAGAGAGAGGGACGGAGGGAGATCCTCTACTTCCATACCACCACCACCCATGAGTACCTTGATTCATACCCGATCATCATCATCTGAAGTCCTAACCCTTGATTTTTCAATGGTTTTCCCAAGTGTGATAACCAATCAGGGTTCAATCAATAGTGGGTGACAGTGGCAGCAGGAGGATAGTGAGTGCCATTCAAGAACACATTTGACATTAGATATTGGCAAGTCTCTGATGATGGATTATAATTTTTCCTTGAGGACTATGATTCACAAACAAAACAATTCCAAACCAAAGAAGAAAAGGAATTTGAATACTGTACCTCTTTCAATGGTTGGTTGTGGGTTTTTTCTTAAGCTCAATCGTCTACCCACAACAACGTGTATGGGTTGTCGATAAGGTAATGGAGATCTACATGTATGAGACAACAAATATGGTGTTGGCAAATTGATATCAGTAATGATAAAGCAGTCATAGTTTTATCAATTTCATAGAAGAGAAGATTAACATATACCCAAACATTCCCCAGAAAAGAATAGGTGTAAATCTGAGTATTCTAGCAATGCGAGCATAACAAATTCCAACTGCATCTGGGTTTCCACCACTTGTAAACATTACTCTGTACATTGCATAATTGGGAAGAAAAATTAGCTACTTCACTTTGGCTACCATCCCCACATGCATAATAGGAATGTCCAATGGACATGCTGATACCTGACCAAAGCTGAATACTGGAACAAGAGGCTGGCCCATCTGCATGGCTATGCGCACAAATCCCTTTCTTGCTTTGAGGAAGGCACCTTGCAGACACATAAAATACCAAGGAAAATTTTAAAAAAGGCTGTTCACTGGAAAAATAATGCATAAAACATATAAACAAATGTGTCAGCTAAGCAAAGCTGCCAACCAATGATCTTGATTGGGCACTGAAGTAAGACATTGATACCATTAAACAAGCATAAAACAAGTTCTGCAAGTTTAGTAAGCTAGTTGATGCCACAAAACAATGGCAATAAATGAACTTGAATTAGGGAACTATAAATAGGGTCTTTGGAAGGGATAAAGTATACATGAGGAAACCCATGAGGCAAAAAGAAACTAGAAGTGAACAAAACCTCACTTTTCACTTCAACCTCTGCTTGGTATTCACTGAAAAAAGACTTGAGTGGATAATGAAGTACTAAATTCGTGGATTCATTACTGATTGAACGAAGAACTTATGTATCTCATCCTTTTTTGGATGATTTGACTCAAATGGAACTCCAGTAGTAGCAGACAAGGGATGGTCAAAACCAAAATGGGCATGATCTGCATTTACCATGAAAACAGTCCCATCAGATGGATAGTTAGGATCATCCAATCATGTAATTTTAGAATCGTGGTCACATGAAAACAGAAAAGAATCATATAACATTTTCCTCATCTACATTTGATTTGATCCATCATGAAATGCCAAAGAGGTCAACAACATTTTGTGTAAGGCATTGAATACTGCAGAATGCATTAGGTTTTGGAATATGTATAACACACCAAATTCAAAGCATAGAACAAGCCTGTAAAGGATAAACATTATAGGCATAAGACAAACCTCAGAACCACGCTCCATATGAGCAATCTCCCGAGCCCCACCAGGCACTATGATACAGCTATAAACCCGATTCCAAGTACGATACAAAATTCTTCTTTGTTGCAGGTATAAATTCCCAGCCATGTCCAAATTTGCCTGAGGAGTGGTGTGTAAAAACACCTAAACATTTTATTTGAATAAGTGATAAGTGTAAGGTAGCAAAGAATGGTAGGGGTAGTTGAAAAAGCACTTGGATAACTAATGACTTCATGTAAGAAAAGCTTACAACACTGCTTGCAAGAACCTTGATCCTTGGCAGAGGCATGAAACCAGTAAAGTTGGCAAAGAGCAACAACACCTATCGGGAAAATTGAATGTGGTTCGAAACCAAAAGACTGCATAAAGATTAAAGAGACAGATGAATTGAATCACAACAAATTAAAACAAGCATGCTTTCAGTTCTGTTTTGTTGCAATAGGAACACGTAGAGCATTTTTGTACTAGCACAGAATGTTATGGATGGATAAGGCTTCTCTGATGATAGGTGGGTGAAGAAATGCACGGATGGATCCCTTTTCCAATCTGCATCCGCTGTTTGGTTCTGTTAAAGGATTTTTGGGTTTCCTTTGCTGCTTCTTCTATTTTGGGTGGTATTTCTCAATAATGTCTGTAGGATTTCTCAATTATTTCTCCATAAGTCAACAATGTGTGGAAAAGGAGAGTTTTCAGAATCAGCAAAAGGAATTTGAGCTTGAATGATCCATCTATCTTATAGTAGATCCTTTTTCAGCTAACAAGAAGTTGGCCCGCAACAAATGCCTGCTGAACCGCAGATTTTGCAGAAACTTCAGTTAGGCTACATTCATAAGGACGGTTGCTTCTTGTTCATGTTGGAAAATTTTGCAGATAGTTTAACTGCTTCCCATGTCATACTCTGATTGGAAGATCAGATTCATACGGGGTTGTGATGTGTGTGGAACAAAGGACAAAAGGAAATGTTTACAAAAGGATAAAACATAGCCCAAAATGCACTGATAGACCGAGATCTGGACAAACTCTGTTATCAAGTCAACCGAAACAAACTCTTGTTATCAAGTCAACCGAACAATCCATCTTTCGAAACTTCCATTTGAAGAGATCATGGATGATCCCATCAATGTGATTTTTGGACCAGTGACTGCACAAGATTTAGATGGCTGATTGGAAATTTGGAATATATGTATGTTACATTGCAGTGCAATCCGTTTGAAACAGCAAAAATGCTTCATATACCAGAGCTGGATTTAACATTTACTATTGTTTTTTTTTTTTTTTTTTTTTCCTTCATTGACAGAATCCCAAAACGAAAGTTGATTTGATTATGGACCGAATTGATGGATCATACATGTTCTAAGTGGGTTAGAATCAAAACCACATCAGAGGAAAAAAAAGGGAGAATAAAGACAGACGATGGGGATTAGAGTAGTACGTAAGCTTGGTCTGAATCAAAAGCCTTGATATCTTCCACTGAAGTGTAATGGGAAAATACCACAAGCGTAATTTGCAGATATACCTGGATTTTGGAAGGCCAAAAAACATACTTACAAACATCAGTGTGAAAAAAAAAAAAAAAAACAAAAAAACCATAACAAATACAGAAAAGAAAGAGAAGCAAAAGCAATCAACAAAAACAATAAAGAGGAGCAGAGCAATAAAGGATATAGTAGGGTGGAGACCTTGATATAGCCTGCCCCCATTTGCTTCTATAATTAAGAGGAATCACCATAAAAACATAACAGCATCCCAAACACCTGCAATTACAAAACACAAAACAAAATCAAACAAAGCAACAAAAGAAGAAGAAGAAGAAGAAAGGGAGATAGATAGAGTATGTCGTGTGTACGGACAGGAGGGCGAGGCGGAAGGGAAGAAGGATGAGAGCAGCAAGGACCAAAGCCACGTTGAAGTGGATGGCACCCAGCCACACGCCAAAGCCACGATCGTGTGGAAAAGCGAATATTCCCGTCCGATTAAACATCGTTACACTGCTGTTGCTGCTGACGGAGGAGGACAGTTCATTGCAAGTAGAGCCGCTGCTGCTATGATCTTCTTCTTCTTCCCATATATAATTATCTCTGACTATATATATATATGTATCTTTTTCTTTCTTATGATATACAGAAGAGAGAGAGAGAGAGACCAGACAGAGCAGCTCTCTCTCTGTCTTTCTTTCTTTCTTTCGTTTTATGGTCCTTTTTTGCTGTTGTTGTTGTTGTTGCAGAGACTGTTAGAGGAGACTCGTTTGTTTTTGTGCGTGTGAAGTGGAGAGAGAGAGAGAGAGAGAGAGAGAGAGAGAGAGTAACGTGGGAATAGATCTGGTTAGTCCTGCTCCTCAAGACTTCTCTCTACTCGTCTTATTATTATTTTCATTGCGTATCATCCATCGGTGGATGTCATGAGGAATCCTACATCTAAAATCATAACCGTTGAAGGAAGAATTTTTCCACCTTTGGAGTTTATTATTATTATTATTGTACTCCTTCAATCAGAGTCAAGAAAACATTATATTTATGATTCGAGATTTGAGTTAAACGAGTAAAAAAATTGATGACATAAATAAGTGTAGGATAAATAATAATAGTTTATTTGAACAGCTTGAATTTTAGTAATTTGTATTTATAGGAAGCTTGTTGTTGGTGTTAGATACGGAGAAGGAAAGGTAACTGTTTGTTGTTAGGTACACAGGTATTGCGGGTGGGGGTGTCAACATGAGAGAGGAGTAGTGAGACTGGTGAGGTGAGGGTGCCACATGATCCGAGACCAAAGATCTCCTTCTCCTTCTCTCCTTCTGCTTCTCATTCTCAGTGACAGCATGGTTGTTAAAAAGAGTTAAGAAACTCAACCGTCCCACTCTTCTTTCATTTCAACTGGTATAAGGACTACTAATTCAATACACATCCACATGACATGATGCGACCACTATACCCAAATTCAAATGACAAAGAACGAGTCGTTTCAAACCCATTCCATCCACATGCTTCTTTCATGTTCTGAAGAAACAAACCAACTTGAACATGGACAAATTAATGTTCTTTGTGGAAAATGGTTACCAACAATCACCCTGATAAATTAAATCTTAGTTTTATTAATGTGCCATCTATATCTTTCCTTATCATTCACCAATACCTATATTCATCTGCATATCACCTTCCATGCTTTTCATCCTTCCAGGTTTTAATATGATCTTTTAGTCAAAACCCAATTTAATATTCCATGCAAGCAAATGGGAAATTGGCAAAAAAATCTTAGAAATTAAAAAAAAAAAAATACATTCTTATCTAAGTGCGCTAAAAAATTGAAAAAATAAAGATGAAAATGACCATCAAATAAACTTTCCTTGAGTGAATATGATTTCCCAGCCACCATCCTGTTGATCAAATCATAGCAGAGTCGTGATCCCATCTACTGCTTTACACTCACCCATGCAATATTCCTTTGCAAAAAAACCCACTTGGAGTTAGTGGAAGTGGCATGAGGGCATGAGTTTGCTCCCATGTCTTGTGTTCCAAACCCACTCCAAATTAAGGACCTACCCAGATTTGCCTGTATGCATATGTCAGTTTAGCAGGCGACTTGGGTTTTAGTTTAGTCATGTTTGGTCAAAAACCTCAAGATACCCATTTTATCATTAAAAAAAAAAAAAAAAGAAGGAAAGGAACCCACTTATCATGAATTCCTATAGTTCAATTCCATGCAAGCCAGCCTCATATAGATAGTACCAAGTCCACACCTGTAGCTCAGCCTAGAAAAAAAAGAAAAAAAAAAACTCTAATTAGAACAGAGTACTTGTCTATCCGACAAACTTCATATCTCCAGCTCCAAATTGAACCATTTTGCTTCACATTGCAAAGTAACTGTTAATGTGGTGATCACTCAAAGGTTGGACTTTGATAATCCAATCATTATTGTGGGCATGTGCAAAGTTGATCTCAGTCACACCATGAATGAATTCAATTCGGTGGCTTAAATATTCGTTGCTAACATCATTTTTAACATATAGTAGGGTGTCACTGTTCTCCCAAACTTCATCCATTCCACATGGACATTTTCATTTGTTAAATACATAAACCAATGGGCAGCAGGTGCAGGCCTTTGATATGGATTGACGGCTTGATACAATGTTACTATTGGTGGTGGTGGTGTTAAACTAGTATCTTGCTTCTCATTTCAGATGCCTCAATCATGGAGTCAGGAACCATACGAAAGTTGTGGCTGCCAATTAAAATATGCTCGTCAATCAAGATAACTACTCATGTAAAAAAACAAGAGATCTCCATCACATCTATGGTTAAACTTAGAGATGCTTAAATGATAGTGGCGCTTTAAAAAATATTGTAACATCCAGTATCAAAGAAAGTGAGCGTAATGCTCCAATTACGCATTGTTTCGGCTAAGAGCTCACGCATGATGATGATATTAGCTCTTTGAGAATATTAATCCATCCATAATCAAAGAGATAGTTAGTATCTACTGTGCATTTTTTTCCTACTTGTTGCTTTCTTCATTAACCTAAGAAGTATAAACTCGCAACCTCAGCCATTCAATCACAAGCTTATTATCTTTCCCTGTTACAAGCAAATCTAAAAAAAGGTGAGGTGTGCCTTGACCATTGATTCAGCTTACTACCCAGAAACAATTGTATCAACTTACCATATTGCATCCAAGTTACGTTAACTGAAATTAATTACAATCTTTTACACCTCATGATTACAAGTCAAACAAATCATAAAGATATTTCTTCATAGTTAAATTCACATCACCATCAAATTCGCAAAGTACTACTCCACAGAATTCTATTGCAAATTTACACTAATTACAAGTTCAAACAATTCATAGATTGAGTAAACTTCATTCTATTTGGAAATTTAGATAAAGCATTTGCTTTGCTCATTATAAAAATCTCTAGATCTCTGGTTTCAATTTTAGATAAAGAGTAGCTAATAAATTAGCTTTGCTCAATTTCATAGTTTCAAGACTTGAACGCGCGCAAGCTACTAGATCATCATGGTACACAACAAAACACAAGATAGAAAATACTTCCATAGAAAATAATTCAAACATAAAAACATGAGGATAATTGAGATGGATAATGTGCGGATGCACCACAGTGGTTTCCTTTGTGTGAAATTATAGATTGTAACTGAGAAAGTGAACACAATAGACAATGGAATAAGCTTTGTTAACTAAGAACATAAAGTTTGCATGTGAGCACGTGTGCTTACGATAAGTGTGACAAGAGGCTTGTGGTGACTAAAAGGAATTTGAAGAATCTGAGATAGGCCAAGCGGAAGTCTGAAAGAATTTTACAGCCATAAAACGCATCTAAATTGTACTGTTTTTCAAAGTGTCACTGCTAAGAAAGGTTGTATGTACATTACTTCATCTTTTCCTCTGCTCATCCTCGGAGTATGTTCATAACAACAAGAAAACATGTTAATAAGGAAGGACAGTTACTGAAAGG
This sequence comes from Camphora micrantha, assembly GCA_003546025.1. NCBI lineage: Eukaryota > Viridiplantae > Streptophyta > Magnoliopsida > Laurales > Lauraceae > Camphora > Camphora micrantha. The sequence goes on from QPKB01000487.1 coordinate 28,650, forward strand.
GACTTTTCTCCTCGTCCAATTTTTTTTTTTTTTTTTCAATTTCAAACAGAATTTCATCAGGTCCAAGAATACCTTTTTGAGGATTGAAGCTTCCCCAAGAAGACTTTAACTTATCTGCAAATTAGTTGGTTGTTTTTCATTGGTCCAACTTGTAGTCGTCTTGTGCCATCTATTAGACAAAATACAAAGACAAAAGCCACCCATTTTTGCTTTCATAGCCACCATAAGATGTTTTCATAAAGAACGTTATACCTTCATTGTTGTAAGTGTTAAAATTAGAGCATATTCCTGTAGAGCAGACATTAGAAACAAATGCGCACGAACCACATACAAATCAGTTCTATGGATTGATTAATCACTCTATGGATGACACAATGTGTATCCCTGAAAGGAAAGCTGGCGAAAAGTTCTCTTTAAGAGGGGGATAACAAAATGCTCCTGCTTATCCAAAATAATAAAATTCATAAAACTCAATTAGCAACAAATTCCTTCATGTTCTTAACCACTCAAGTATTCTCTATTATCCTTGCTACCATGGTACTGTTTGCACATAAAGTTTGTGAGAGAGCTCTTGATCCTCTCGTCTTCTAGATACTTGTAAAAAGCTTCTGCAAGCTCATCCAAATCCCTGACACAAGGGGAAAAAAAGAGGTTAAAAGACAAACAAAGAGACTATTTCCCATTCAACTCATCTCATGAGTCATGACATTACTTTTTCTAACATTTTTTTTCCGGACACTGATGCCCAAAACTTTTTATCATCTAATTGACACACTGAATTCATTTTTCTATCTTTGATCGATATCCAAATAATAGTTTTATTTTGATTTGAAACTATTTAAAAAAAACTACCATTTTGTCTTAGTTAGACAAAGATTCATGAATCCCTTTTC
>QPKB01000488.1:0-29511 GCA_003546025.1 Camphora micrantha
ATTTGATCACGCTTGTTGCAAATGTGCTCCTTCTGCTCGTTGTGATCCTCTTTTTTTGGGCTAAATTGGCGTCTCTTTAATTGGTGCGCCTTTGGTTGCATTGGTTTTGATTTCTTGGTTTCCTCTTTTAGGGAGAGTGGTGTTCTGGACTTGCGCGGTTTGCTGGCTCTATCAAATTTATCTAAGTTTTTTTTATTTTTTTGTCAAGTTTATTTGAGTTTTGCACAAATTTATCTAGGTTCTGAAACAAATTTATCTGAGTTAAGGACAAATCTATCTTAGTTTTTGGCTATTTATCTGAGTTCTGGAATAAATTTATCTGAGTTCTAAACAAATATATCTGAGTTTTGAGATAATCTATTTGAGTTTTTGAAAAATATAGCTAAGTTTCTGACAAATTTATCTCCATTTTTTTACTTCTTTTAATTTTATTTACGTCTTTTGAAATTTATTTGCATCTTTTAAAATTTATTTACATTTTTTAAAATTTATTTGGATCTTTTGAAATTTATTTGGATCTTTTGAAATTGATTTTTTATCTTTTGAAATTTATTTATATTTTCTGAAATTTATTTGGATATTTTGAAATTTATTTGCGTCTTTTTAAATTTATCTGTTCTTTTGAAATTTATTGCATTTTTTGAAATTCATTTGTGTTTTTAGAGTTTCTTTTTGAAAATCTCATTAATGAGATTCCATTGATTAATTTGTGGCTAATTAAATGGTAGTTGCCCATTATTAATGGGATATCCCATCAATCATGGGATATGATTTAAAGAAAGGGTAAATTAGACATATCGGGTATGAGAATGTGTGAGTGGACCTTTGGCTGCATGAGTTTAGCTTGTAGGCTGTTTGCCATAAAGTCATGCATTGAGGGACCTCCGACCAAGAGCCCCAAAAAATAAAGAAAGAGTGTGAGGCAAGTAAATGAGTGGTTGAGATTTGATATAGATGCCTTTGAGGACCACTAGAAATATGATGGTGGAACTCATAAGAGCATGCATCTTTTTTGTGTTAAAATCAATATGGTCTCTCCTTTAGGCAGTAATAGAAATATGAAGGGTAGTTTTGGAAAATATAATTTCTAAAAGAAGCCATAAAAGACTAATACAAATTGTTATGAATTCTAGCATTAAGGAGATGACATGGCATGCAGTGATACGTGGGACTCGAATGGTAAGAGAGAGTTGCTTAAGCTCGTTCATCTTTGATCCACATTTCAGATAATATCAATTGGCTTTAAATCTACGAGTGTTATTATTATTTATTTTATTTTTTAAAGGTAAACCTTGCAAAAAGAAATTTCCTTTAAAAAAATCTGTGAGTGTTGTTAGAGTTTGTTTATATAGAGGAATTATTGTTAGGAGAATTTCAAAATAACTTTTTTCTAAGAAATTCGATCAATCAAAGTCCTCATGTACAAATTTCCAAATGTCAATTTGAATGGTTATGGATTAATATTTATTATGTTTTGAAATTCTCCTATAAATACAAGGAAGCGTTGATATTGACCCTCCCCATGTCAAGTGCAAAAAAATAAAGGAAGCAATGTGTGATGTAAAAAAAAAAAAAAAAAAAAAAACACTGAAGTGGCTCCCGAAGACCACTCCTTTACAAGGGAAACAAAAAGGGCTTTTTTTTTGTGTGATTAACATCTAAGGTGATTTCTTTGATAAAATACTCAATATTATATATAAAAGTTATTCTTTTTAATATTCCATATTCTTTTTTTTAATTAAAGAATTAACCACTGCCAAACCAAACTTTGACCCATATCTATGGTAAAAGTGCATTTGATTGATATGCTCTCTTAAACAGGTCACAAAATAACCCCAATGGCTGCACTTGAAGAAGGTGCTCACAATTGTAATCTTGAAGGGTCGATTCTTTGCACTCATTTATCTCAGTCCAAATTTATCCATCTCCCTAAGAACCTTATGAGAATGAATATAGGTGGGCTCCAGATAAGAATAAATCTGTGGGGGCATATAAAAAAGGAAATTTTTACTGAGTAATAGGGGTGTACATGGATCGGATTGGTGCGGATTTGGCCGAATCTGCCACTAGTCCGTTACCTACGGATTGATGGATTTGGAATCCATCACCAATCCGTGGTTGTTGAAAATGCGAAAACCCCGTCGAGAAAAATGCGATCCCGAATTTTTCTAGAGAGAGTAATTGGGCCGAGAGTCGCATGAAACACAGTGTAGAGTCAACAATTTCGTAAAGCCACATAGATTGCACTTTCGTGCAGAGGTTCCGTACGATGGGCCCGAAGTTCGGACCGAAGCCGTTTCGGACGCAGAACTGCCAGAAGTGTTTTCCAGACCAAAGATTCGCCCGAAACCCGTTTTCAACCGGAAATGATCTCGAAATAACCTAAAATGCGCAACTTAACCCAGAATCCCTTCAAATGGATTTCGAAGCGTAAGACTAGAGTACAACGCCCGAAACCCCCGTTCGAGAAAAACGCGACCCCGGATTTTTCTAGAGTGAGCATTTGGGCCGAGAGTCGCATGAAACACAGTGTAGAGTCAACAATTTCGTAGAGTTGCATAGACTGCGCTTTCGTGCAGAGGTTTCGTACGGTGCGCCCGAAGTTCGGACCGGAGCTGTTTTGGATGCAGAATACCTAGTTGTGTTTTCCAAACCCAAGATTTGCCCGAAACCCGTTTTCAACCGAAAAAGATCTCGAACTAACCTAAAATGCGCATCTCAACCCATAATCCCTTCAAATGGATTTTGAGGCGTAAGACTGGAACATGACGCCCGAAATCCCCGTTTGAGAAAAACGCGATCCCGGATTTTTCTAGAGGGTGCATTTGGGCCGAGAGTTGCATGAAATACAGTGTAGAGTCAACCATTTCATAGAGCTGCATAGATTGCGCTTTCGTGTAGAGGTTACGTACGACGCGTCCGAAGTTTAGATCGAAGCCGTTTTGGACGCAGAACTGCCAGAAGTGTTTTCCAGACCCAAGATTTGCCCCGAAACCCGTTTCAACCGAAAAGGATCTCGAAATAACCTAAAATGCGCATCTCAACCTAGAATCCCTTCATATGAATTTTGAGGCGTAAGACTGGGGCACAACGCCCGAAACCCCCGTTCGAGAAAAACGCAATCCCGGATTTTTCTAGAGGGAGCATTTTGGCCGAGAGTTGTATGAAACACAGTGTAGAGTCAATAATTTTGTAGAGCCACATAGATTGCGCTTTCATGTAGAGGTTCCGAACGACGCGCCCGAAGTTCGGGCCGGAGCCGTTTCGGACAAAGAACTCTTAGAAGTGTTTTCCAGACCAAAAATTGGTCCGAAACCCGTTTTCAACCTAAAAGGACCTCGAAATGACATAAAATGCGGATCTCAATCAAGAATCCCTTCACATGGATTTCGAGGCGTAAGACTGGAGCATGACGCCCGGAACCCCCATTCGAGGAAAACGCAATCCCTGATTTTTCTAGAAAGAGTAAGTGGGCCGAGAGTCGTATGAAACATAGTGGAGTCAATAATTTTGTAGAGCCAGATACATTGCGCTTTCGTGCAGAGGTTCTATACGACGCGCCCGAAGTTCGGGACGGAGCCGTTTCGGACTCAAAACTGCCAAAATTGTTTTCCAGACCCAAGATTCGCCCCGAAACCCGTTTTCAACCGAAAAGGATCTCGAAATGACCTAAAATGCGCATCTCAACCCAGAATCCCTTCACATGGATTTCGAGGAGTAAGACAGGAGCAGGACGCCCGATGCCCCCTTTCGAGAAAAACGCGAGCCCTGATTTTTTGAGATGGAGTAAGTGGGCCGAGAGTCGCATGAAACACAGTTTAGAGTCAACAATTTCGTAAAGCCACATAGATTACGCTTTCGTGCAACGGTTTCGTACGACGCGCCTGAAGTTCGGGCTGGAGCCGTTTCAGACGCAGAACTCCCAGAAGTGTTTCCCAAACCCAAGATTCCCCTGAAACCTGTTTTCAGCCGAAAAGGATCTCGAACTAACCGAAAATGCGCATCTCAACCCTGAAACCTGTTTCGTACGACGCGATCCCGAATTTTTCTAGAGGGAGTTTTTGTGCCGAGAGTCATATTAAACACAGTGTAGAGTCAACAATTTCGTAGAGACGCATAGATTGCTCTTTCATGCAGAGGTTCTGTACGACATGCACGAAGTTCGTGACGGAGCCATTTCGGACGCAGAACTCCCGGAAGTGTTTTCCAGACCAAAGATTTGCCCGAAACCCGTTTTCAACAGCAAAGAATCTCGAAATAATCTAAAATACGCATAACAACCAAGAATCCCTTAAAATGGATTTCGAGGCGTAAGACTGGAGCACGACGCCCGAAACCCCCATTCGAGAAAATCGCGATCCCGAATTTTTCTAGAGGGAGTTTTTGTGCCGAGAGTCGCATTAAACATAGTGGAGAGTCAACAATTTCGTAGAGCCACATAGATTGCGCTTTCATGCAGAGGTTTCGCACGAAACCCGTTTTCAACAGGAAGGGATTTAGAAATAACCTAAAATGCACAACTTAACCCAGAATCCCTTCAAATGGATTTCGAAGCGTAAGATTGGAGTACGACGCCCGAAACCCCCGTTCGAGAAAAACGCGACCCCAGATTTTTCTAGAGTGAGCACTTGGGCCGAGAGTCGCATGAAACACAGTGTAGAGTCAACAATTTCGTAGAGTTGCATAGATTGGCTTTTGTGCAAAGGTTCCGTACGGGGCGCCCGAAGTTCGGGCCGGAGCTGTTTCGGATGCAGAACTCCCAGAAGTATTTTCCAAACCCAAGATTCGCCCGTAACCCGTTTTCAACCGAAAAGGATCTCGAACTAACCAAAAATGCGCATCTCAACCCAGAATCCCTTTAAATGGATTTCGAGGCGTAAGACTAGAACACGACGCCCGAAATCCCTGTTCGAGGAAAACGCGATCCCGGAATTCTCTAGAGGGAGCATTTGGGCCGAGAGTCACATGAAACACAGTGTAGAGTCAACCATTTCGTAGAGCTGCATAAATTGCGCTTTCGTGTAGAGGTTCCGTACGACGCGCCCGAAGTTCAGACCGAAGCCGTTTTGGAGCACGACTCCAAAACTGGAGTCGTAAGACTGGAGCACGACTCCCGAAACCCCCATGTGAGAAAAACAACATCCCGTATTCTTCAAGAGGGAGCATTTTGACCGAGAATCGTATGAAACACAGTGTAGAGCCACATAGATTGCGCTTTCATACAGAGGTGCCGTACGACGCGCCCGAAGTTCGGACCGGAGCCGTTTCGGACAAAGAACTCCTAGTAGTGTTTTCCAAACCCAAGATTCTCCCGAAACCCGTTTTCAATCGAAAAGGATCTCGAAAAAACATGAAAAGCGCATCTCAACCCAGAATCCCTTCAAACGGATTTCAAGGCATAAGATTGGAGCATGGCGCCCGAAACCCCCAGTCGAGAAAAACGCAATCCCTGATTTTTCTAGAGGGAGTAAGTGGGCCAAGAGTCGCATGAAACATAGAGTAGAGTCAACAATTTCGTAAAGCCGCATAGATTGCGCTTTTGTGCAGAGGTTCCGTACGACGCGGCTGAAGTTCGGGAAGGAGCCGTTTCGGACGCAAAACTCCCAAAATGGTTTTCCAGACACAAGATTCCCCCAAAACCCGTTTTCAACCGAAAAGGATCTCGAAATAACCTAAAATACGCATCTCAACCAAGAATCCCTTCATATGAATTTCGAGGCGTAAGACAGGGGCACGACGCTCGAACCCCCGTTTGAGAAAAACGCAATCCCGGATTTTTCTAGAGGGGGCATTTTGGCCAAGAGTCGAATGAAACACAGTGTAGAGTCAATAATTTCGTAGAGCCACATAAATTGCGCTTTCCTGCAGAGGTTCCGAACGACGTGCCCGAAGTTCGGGTCGGAGCCGTTTCGGACAAAGAACTCCCAGAAGTGTTTTCCAGACCGAAAATTGGCCCGAAACCCGTTTTAAAACTAAAAGGATCTCTAAATAACATAAAATGCGCATCTCAATGCAGAATCCTTTCAAATGGATTTCGAGGCATAAGACTAGAGCACGACGCCCGGAACCCCCATTCGAGGAAACCGCAATCCCTGACTTTTCTAGAGGGAGTAAGTGGGCCGAGAGTCGCAGGAAACAGAGTGTAGAGTCAACAATTTCGTAAAGCCGCCTAGATTGCGCTTTCGTGCAGAGGTTCCGTACGACGCGCCTGAAGTTCGGGACGGAGCCGTTTCGGACGTAAAACTCCCAAAGTTGTTTTCCAGACCCAAGATTCGCCCGAAACCCGTTTTCAACCGAAAAGGATCTCGAAATAACCTCAAATGCGCATCTCAACCCAGAATCCCTTCATATGGATTTCGAGGCGTAAGACTGGGGCACGACGCCTGAAACCCCCGTTCGAGAAAAACGCCTTCCCGAATTTTTCTAGAGGGAGCATTTTGGCCGAGAGTCTTATGAAACACAATGTAGTGTCAATAATTTCGTAGAGCCACATAAATTGCGCTTTCCTGCAGAGGTTCCGTACGACGCGCCCGAATTTCGGGCCGGAGCCGTTTCGGACGCAGAACTCCTAGAAGTGTTTTCCATACCCAAGATTCACCAGAAACCTGTTTTCAACCGAAAAGGATCTCGAACTAACTTAGAATGCGCATCTCAACCCAGAATCCCTTCAAATGGATTTCGAGGCGTAAGACTGGAGCACGACGCCCGAAACCCCCATTCGAGAAAAACGCGATCCCGAATTTTTCTAAAGGGAGTATTTGGGCCAAGAGTCGCATGAAACACAGTGTAGAGTCAACAATTTCGTAGAGCCACATAGATTGCGCTTTCGTGCAGAGGTTCCGTACGATGCGCCAGAAGTTCGCACCGAAGCCGTTTCGGACGCAGAACTGCCAGAAGTGGTTTCCAGACCCATGATTCGCCCGAAACCCGTTTTCAACAGAAAAGGATCTCGAAATAACCTAAAATGCTTATCTTAACCCAGAATCCCTTCAAATGGATTTCGAAGCGTAGGACTGGAGTGCGACGTCCGAAACCCCCGTTCGAGAAAAATGTGACCCCGGATTTTTCCAGAGGGAGCATTTGGACCGAGAGTCGCATGAAACAGAGTGGAGAGTCAACAATTTCGTAGAGCGGCATAGGTTGCGCTTTCGTGCAGAGGATCCATACCACTGGCCTGAAGTTCGGGCCAGAGCTGTTTCGGATGCAGAACTCCCAGAAGTGTTTTCCAAACCCAAGATTCGCCCTAAACCCGTTTTCAACCGAAAAGGATCTCGAACTAACCTAAAATACGCATCTGAACCCAGAATCCTTTCAAATGGATTTCAAGGCGCAAGACTGGAACACGACGCCCGAAATCCCCGTTCGAGAAAAACGCGATCCCGTATTTTTCTAGAGGGAGCATTTGGCAGAGAGTCGCATAAAACACAATGTTGAGTCAACCATGTCGTAGAGCTGCATAGATTGCGCTTTCATGCAGAGGTTCCGTACGACGCGCCTGAAGTTCGGGCCGGAGCCGTTTCGGACAAAGAACTCCCAGTAGTGTTTTCCGGACCCAAGATTCGCCCGAAACCCGTTTTCAATCGAAAAGGATTTCGAAATAACATAAAAGGCACATCTGAACCCAGAAGCCCTTCAAATGGATTTCGAGGCATAAGACTGGAGCACGGCGCCCGAAACCCCCATTCGAGAAAAACGCGATCACTGATTTTTCTAGAGGGAGTAAGTGGGCCGAGAGTCGCATGAAACACAGTGTAGAGTCAACAATTTCGTAAAGCCGCATAGATTGTGCTTTTGTGGAGAGGTTCCGTACGACGCGCCCGAAGTTCGGGACGGAGTCGTTCCGGACGCAAAACTCCCAAAATTGTTTTCCAGACACAAGATTCGCCCGAAACCCGTTTTCAACCGAAAAGGATCTCGAAATAACCTAAAATACGCATCTTAACCCAGAATCCCTTCATATGATTTTCGAGGCGTAAGACAGGGGCACAACGCCCGAAACCCCCGTTCGAGAAAAACGCAATCCCGGATTTTTCTAGAGGGAGCATTTTGGCCGAGAGTCGTATGAAACACAGTGTAAGTCAATAATTTCGTAGAGCCACATAGATTGCGCTTTCCTGCTGAGGTTCCGAACGACGCGCCCGAAATTCGGGCCAGAGCCGTTTCAGGCAAAGAACTGCTAAAAGTGGTTTCTAGACCCAAAATTGGCCCAAAACCCGTTTTAAACCTAAAACGATCTCGAAATAGCTTAAAATGCGCATCTCAACCTAGAATCACTTCAAATGGATTTCGAGGAGTAAGACTGGAGCGCGACGCCCGGAACCCCCCTTCGAGGAAAACGCAATCCCTTTTTTTTCTAGAGGGAGTAAGTGGGCCAAGAGTCGCATGAAATACAGTGTAGAGTCAACAATTTCGTAAAGCCGCATAGATTGCGCTTTCGTGCAGAGGTTTCGTACGACGCGCTAGAAGTTCAGACCGAAGCCGTTTCGGACGCAGAACTGCCATAAGTGTTTTCTAGACCCAAGATTCGCCCGAAACCCGTCTTCAACCGAAAAGGGTCTCCAAATAACTTAAAATGCTTATCTTAACCCGAAATCCCTTCAAATGGATTTCGGAGCGAAAGACTAGAGTACGACGTCCGAAACCCCCGTTCGAGAAAAATGCGACCCCGGATTTTTCTAGAGAGAGCATTTGGGCCGAGAGTCACATGAAAGAAGGGAGAGTCAACAATTTCGTAGAGCTGCATAGGTTGCGCTTTCGTGCAGAGGATCCGTACGACGAGCCCGAAGTTGGCCAGAGCTGTTTCGGATGCAGAACTCACAGAAGTGTTTTCCAAACCCAAGATTCACCCGAAACCCGTTTTCAACCGAAAATTCTCGAACAAACCTAAAATGCGCATCACAACCCAGAATCCCTTCAAATGAATTTCGAGGCGCAAGACTAGAACACGACGCCCGAAATTCCCGTTCGAGAAAAACGCGATCCCGGATTTTTCTAGAGGGAGCATTTGGGCCGAGAGTCGCATGAAACACAGTGTAGAGTCAACCATTTCGTAGAGCTGCGTAGATTGTGCTTTCGTGCAGGGGTTCCGTACGACGCGCCAGAAGTTCGTACCAAAGCCGTTTCGGACGCAGAACTCCCATAAGTGTTTTGCAGACCCAAGATTCGCCCGAAACCCGTTTTCGACCGAAAAGGATCTCGAAATAACCTAAAATGCTTATCTTAACCCAGAATCCCTTCAAATGGATTTCGAAGCATAAGATTGGAGTACGACGTCCGAAACCCCCGTTCGAGAAAAATGCGATCCCGGATTTTTCTAGAGGGACCATTTGGGGCGAGAGTCACATGAAACAGAGTGTAGAGTCAACAATTTTGTAGACCTGCATAGGTTGCGCTTTCGTGTAGAGGATCCGTACGACGCGCCCGAAGTTCGGGCCGGAGCTGTTTCGGATGCAGAACTCCCAGAAGTGTTTTCCAAACCCAAGATTCACCCGAAACCCGTTTTCAACCGAAAAGGATCTCAAACTAACCTAAAATGCGCATCTCAACCCCGAATCCCTTCAAAAGGATTTCGAGGCGTAAGGCTGGAACACGACGCCCGGAATCCCCGTTCGAGAAAAACGCGATCCCGGATTTTTCTAGAGGGAGCATTTGGGCCGTGAGTCGTTTGAAACACAGTGTAGAGTCAACCATTTCGTAGAGCTGCGTAGATTGCGCTTTCGTGCAGAGGTTCCGTACGACGCAGAAAAAGTTCGGACCGAAGCCGTTTCGGACACAGAACTGCCATAAGTGTTTTCCAGACCCAAGATTCGCCCGAAACCTGTTTTCAACCGAAAACGATCTCGAAATAACCTAAAATGCTTATCTTAACCCAGAATCCCTTCAAATGGATTTCGAATCGTAAGACTGGAGTATGACGTCTGAAACCCCCGTTCGAGAAAAATGCGACCCCGGATTTTTTTAGAGGGTGCATTTGGGCTGAGAGTCGCATGAAACAGAGTGGAGAGTCAACAATTTCGTAGAGCTGCATAGGTTGCGCTTTCGTGTAGAGGATCCGTACCATGCGCCCGAAGTTCGGACCGAAGCCGTTTCAGACGCAGAACTGCCAGAAGTGTTTTCCAGACCCAAGATTCGCCTGAAACCCGTTTTCAACCGAAAAGGATCTCGAAATAACCTAAAATGCTTATCTTAACCCAGAATCCCTTCGAATGGATTTCGAAGCGTAAGACTGGAGTACGACGTCCGAAACACCCGTTCGAGAGAAATGCGACCCCGGATTTTTCTAGACGGAGCATTTGGGCCAAGAGTCGCATGAAAGAGAGTGGAGAGTCAACAATTTCGAAGAGCTGCATAGGCTGCGCTTTCGTGCAGAGGATCCGTACCCCGCGCGCGAAGTTCGGGCCGGAGCTGTTTCAGATGCAGAACTCCCAGAAGTGTTTTCCAAACCCAAGATTCGCCCGAAACCCGTTCTCAACCAAAAAGGATCTCAAACTAACCTAAAATGCGCATCTCAACCCAGAATTCCTTCAAATGGATTTTGAGGCGTATGGCTGGAACACGACGCCCGAAATCCCCGTTCGAGAAAAACGCGAGCCCGGATTTTTCTAGAGGGAGCATTTGGGCCAAGAGTCGCATGAAACACAATGTAGAGTCAACCATTTCGTAGAGCTGCAAAGATTGCGCTTTCGTGCAGAGGTTCCGTACCACGCGCCAGAAGTTCGGACCGAAGCCGTTTCGGACGCAGAACTACCATAAGTGTTTTCCAGACCCAAGATTCACCCGAAACCCGTTTTCAACTGAAAAGGATCTCGAAATAACCTAAAATGCTTATCTTAACCTAGAATCCCTTCAAATGGATTTCGAAGCGTAAGACTGGAGTACGACGTCCGAAACCCCCGTTCGAGAAAAATGCGACCCCGGATTTTCCTAGACGGAGCGTTTGGGCCGAGAGTCGCATGAAACAGAGTGGAGAGTCAACAATTTCGTTGAGCGGCATAGGTTGCGCTTTCGTGCAGAGGATCCGTACCACGCGCCCGAAGTTCGGGCCGGAGCTGTTTCGGATGCAGAACTCCCAGAAGTGTTTTCCAAACCCGAAGTCGCCCGAAACCCGTTGTCAACCGAAAAGGATCTCGAACTAACCTAAAATGCGCATCTCAACCCAGAATCCCTTCAAATGGATTTCGAGGCGCAAGACTGGAACACGACGCCCGAAATCCCTGTTCGAGAAAAACGCGATCCCGGATTTTTCTAGAGGGAGCATTTCGACCGAGAGTCGCCTAAAACACAGTGTAGAGTCAACCATTTCGAAGAGCTGCATAGATTGTGCTTTCATCTAGAGGTTTCGTACGACGCGCCCGAAGTTCGCACCGAAGCCGTTTTGGACGCAGAACTGCCAGAAGTGTTTTCCAGACCAAATATTCGCCCGAAGCCAGTTTTCAACCGAAAAAGATCTCGAATTAACATAAAATGCGCATCTCATCCCAGAATCCCTTCAAATGGATTTCGAGGCGTAAGAATGGAGCACGACGCCCGAAACCCCCGTTTGAGAAAAATAAGATCCCGGATTCTTCTAGGGGGAGCATTTTGGCCCAGAGTCGTATGAAACACAGTGTAGAGTCAATAATTTTGTAGAGCCACATAGATTGCGCTTTCATGCAGAGGTTCCGTACGATGCACCCGAAGTTCGGGCCGGAGCCGTTTTGGACAAAGAACTCCCAGTAGAGTTTTCTAGACCCAAGATTCGCCCAAAACCCGTTTTCAATCGAAAAGGATTTCGAAAAAACATAAAAAGCGCATCTCAACCCAGAATCCCTTCAAATGGATTTTGAGGCATGCAACTGGAGCACGGCGCCCGAAATCCCCATTCGAGAAAAACGCGATCCCTGATTTTTCTAGAGGGTGTAAGTGGGCCGAGAGTCGCATTAAATACAGTGTAGAGTCAACAATTTCGTAGAGCAACATAGATTGCGCTTTCGTGCAGAGGTTCCGTACGACGCACCAGAAGTTCGAACCAAAGCCGTTTTGGACACAGAACTGCCATAAGTGTTTTCTAGACCCAAGATTCGCTCGAAACCCGTTTTCAACAGAAAAGGATATCGAAATAACCTAAAATGCTTATCATAACCCGGAATCCCTTCAAATGGATTTCGGAGCGTAAGACTGGAGTACGACGTCCGAAACCCTCGTTCGAGAAAAATACGACCCCGGATTTTTCTGAAGGGAGCATTTGGGCCGATAGTCGCATGAAACAGAGTGTAGAGTCAACAATTTCGTAGAGCTGCATAGGTTGCCCTTTCATGTAGAGGATCCGTACGACGCACCCGAAGTTCAGGCCGGAGCTGTTTGGGATGCAGAACTCTCAGAAGTGTTTTCCAAACCCAAGATTCGCCCGAAACCCGTTTTCAACCGAAAAGGATCTCGAACTAACCTAAAATGCGCTTCTCAACCCAGAATCCCTTCAAATGCATTTCGAGGCGTAAGACTGGAACACGACGCCTGAAATCCCCGTTCGAGAAAAACGCGATCCCGGATTTTTCTAGAGGGAGCATTTGGGCCGAGAGTCGCATGAAACACAGTGTAGAGTCAACCATTTCGTAGAGCTGCATAGATTGCGCTTTCGTGCAGAGGTTCCGTACGACGCGCTAGAAGTTCGGACCGAAGCCGTTTCGGACACAAAACTGCCATAAGTGTTTTCCAGACCCAAGATTCGCCCGAAACCCGTTTTCAACCAAAAAGGATCTCGAAATAACTTAAAATGCTTATCTTATCCCAGAATCCCTTCAAATGGATTTCGAAGCGTAAGACTGTAGTACGACGTCCGAAACCCCCGTTCGAGAAAAATTGACCCCGAATTTTTCTATCGGGAGCATTTGGGCTGAGTGTCACATGAAACAGAGTGGAGAGTCAACAATTTCGTAGAGATGCATAGGTTGCGCTTTCGTGCAGAGGAACCGTACGACGCTCCCGAAGTTCGGGCCGGAGCTGTTTCGGATGCAGAACTCCCAGAAGTGTTTTCCAAACCCAAGATTCGCCTGAAACCCGTTTTCAACCGAAATGGATCTCGAACTAACCTAAAATGCGCATCTCAACCCAGAATCCCTTCAAATGGATTTCGAGGCGCAAGACTGGAACACGACGCCCGAAATCCCCGTTCGAGGAAAACGCGATCCCGGATTTTTCTGGAGGGAGCATTTGGGCCGAGAGTCGCATGAAACACAGTTTGGCACTTCATCTTGGTATAAGTTATAGTGAGATACTCTCCTGTATTCAGGGTGATTTACCTTAGTCACGGGAGGCTTTTCCGGTTTTATCTCATTAGTGCATATGTCATGCATTGAACAGGACCATTGTAGGTGTGATCTTTAAAATAGTACTTTCACTGAGAGAGATCAAGTCACCTTATGCTACTGAGTGACCAGTGCTCTTAATCTTGAGCATATGTGGATGAACTGACGAAGTCGAGTTCTTGTGCTTTAATTCACTATGGGTGAGATCCTGTTCATGGGTCGACAGCTCTGTGTTTTGGGTACTCGGGCTTGATTAGTTGGGACGTGCAGATGCAATAAAGAATCTATGCCATCTTGTGATGGAGTGATCGTCCCCTTAGAATTATCCAATTAATCATCAAAATCTAAGATCTTAGTATATGGATGTTCCATATGGATATTGAACTTGTGGGTCGCTCCCTGGACCAAGAGAATGATATCCGGATGATGATTAAGTCAAGGATATGAAGTTCTAAGGTTGAGATATAATCAAGAAGGTTGATAGTACATCGGATAACCTGACTTGATTATGGATGTTACATAGAGGGGCATTTCGGTCATTTCACTTAGTAGATCGAAGACGAATGTCATTTCCTGACGAGGTTAATTCATATTTTATATTTGTCCTTGGAGTGCAACCATAACTCTTTAGTGGAATGAGTTAGGGTTAAAATGATCTTAATGTTGCTATGGGGTTAGCATGGACATTTTGGTCATTTTGGGAGCCAAGGGCAAATATGTCTTTTGGTCCCTTCTCTAGCCACTTTCCTATATTGGCATGGTTTCCTAATTTGTTTAGATGATATGTGGTTGAATTATTTTTGTGGAAAAATATTTTTGAGTATAAATTCAAATAGGCCTTTGATGGCATACATGAATTTAACTCTAGCTTATTTATTGACTTGTGGGCCATGGTGTGTTTTTTCTTTCTTGTGGGCCAGCCATAAAGGGGGTCCCTTGTATGAGGTTTCCAATCTTTAGTAAGTTTCTTTACTTGGAAGGTTGGACTCCTCATTGGGTAAGGATTCCTATAGTAAAAGTTTCCTAATTGTTTTAGAAACTAAAAATTAGAAAGTGTTGCACACCTAAGGTAGCTTGTTGCTATTTTTGTGGGATGGACCTCTTAGTTTCCTATTTCTAATTGGAGAGAACTTAGAGAGCAATAAGCCATCCATATTTATCCCCTTTTGGGCGTGCAAGAGGTGAGAGGAACAATCAAGAGGGAGAGAGGAACCCTAGGTGTGCAACAAGAGAGAAGAAAACCCATGGCTGCCCACACTTTTGGAAGACGCCCTTTGCCTTCTTCTTTCTTCTTTTGAAGAGAGAAAATCAGGTCTTTCTTTCCACAAATTATAGTTCAAAAAAACCTCTTGAGGATTCCATAGTTTGATCCCACCATCATAGCCAATCTGATTGGGTTGTGGAATAGAGGAGAAGATCAAGGGGAAGGTTACTGCAGAAAATTCCAGCAACCTGTCTTGCTGATTGCAGGTTTGTAATCAGTCTTTTGGATCTTTAGTTTCAGATTTTGAAGTCTTCAAATCACCAAGGTATTAGTCCCTCTCTCATCTCCTTTTAATTGTACACTTGTTGATCATGACTTCATGGCGTTATTATGCGAATATTAAGGCTGATTTGCGCTGCCCAAAAACAGATTTCTGCAATCTGTTTTGCTGATTTAAAAACAGCCATGGACGTCCCATTCAAGGGATTTCAGATCTATATTGCATAAACTTTCAAGATTCGCCTGAAACCAGCTTTCAATCGAAAAGGATTTCGAAAAAACATAAAAAGCGCATCTCAACCCAGAATCCCTTCAAATGGATTTCGAGGCATAAGACTGGAGCACGGTGCCCGAAACCCCCATTCGAGAAAAATACGATCCCCGATTTTTCTAGAGGGAGTAAGTGGGCCGAGAGTCGCATGAAACACAGTGTAGAGTCAACAATTTCGTAAAGCCGCATAGATTGCGATTTCGTGCAGAGGTTCCGTACGACGCGCCTGAAGTTTGGGATGGAGCTGTTTCGGACGCAAACTCCCAAAATTGTTTTCCAGATAGAAGATTCGCTCGAAACCCGTTTTCAACTGAAAAGGATCTCGAAATAACCTAAAATACGCATCTCAACCCAGAATCCCTTCATATGAATTTCGAGGCGTAAGACTGGGGCACGACGCACGAAACCCCCGTTCGAGAAAAATGCAATCCCGAATTTTTCTGGAGGGAGCATTTTGGCCGAGAGTCGTATGAAACACAGTGTAGTGTCAATATTTTCGTAGAGCCACATAGATTGCGCTTTCCTACAAAGGTTCCGAAACGACGCGCCCGAAGTTCGGGCCGGAGCCGTTTCAGACGCAGAACTCCCAGAAGTGTTTTCCAGACCCAAAATTGGCCCGAAACCCGTTTTCAACTGCAAAGAATCTTGAAATAATCTAAAATGCGCACAACAACCCAGAATCTCTTAAAATGGATTTCGAGGCGTAAGACTGGAGCACGACACCCGAAACCCCCATTCGAGAAAAACGTGATCCCGAATTTTTCAAGAGGGAGTCCTTGTGCCAAGAGTAGCATTAAACACAGTGGAGAGTCAACAATTTCGTAGAGACGCATAGATTGCTCTTTCGTGTAGAGGTTCCGTTCGACATGCCCGAAGTTCGGGCTGGAGACGTTTCGGACGCAGAACTCTCGAAAGTGTTTTCCAGACCCAAGATTCGCACGAAATCCGTTTTGATCGGAAAAGGATCTCAAACTAACCGAAAATGCGCATGTCAACCCATAATCCCTTCAAATGGATTTCGAGGCGTAAGACTGTAGCCCGATGCTCGAAACCCCCCTTCGAGAGAATCGCGATCCTGAATTTTTCTAAAGGGAATATTTGGGCCGAGAGTCGCATTAAACATAGTATAGAGACAACCATTTCGTAGAGCCGCATAGACTGCGCTTTTGTGTAGAGGTTCTGTACGACCCGCCCGAAGATTGGGCCGGAGCTGTTTCGGACGCAAAACTCACAGAAGTGTTTTCCAGAGCCAAGATTTGCCCGAAACCGTGTTCAACCGAAAAGGATCTTGGAATAACCTAAAATGCGCATATCAACCCAGAATCCCTTCAAATGAATTTCGAGGCATAAGACTGGAGCACGATGCCCGAATCCCCCGTTCAAGAAAAACGCGATCCCTAATTTTTCTAGAGGGAGTATTTGGGCCGAGAGTCGCATGAAACACAGTGTAGAGTCAACAATTTCGTAGAGCCACATAGATTGCGCTTTCGAGCAAAGGTTCCGTACGACGCGCCCGAAGTTCGGGCCAGAGCCGTTTCGGATGCAGAACTCCCAGAAGTGTTTTCCAGACCCAAGATTCGCCCAAAACCCATTTTCAACCGAAAAGGTTCTCGAAATAACCTAAAAAGCACTTCTCAACCCAGAAACCCTTCAAATGGCCTTCGTGGCGTAAGACCGTAGCACGTCGTCCGAAACCCTTGTTTGAGAAAAACGTGATCCCAGATTTTCTAGAGAGAGTATTTAGGCCGAGAGTAGCATGAAACACAGTATAGAGTCAACAATTTCTTAGAGCCACATAGATTGCGCTTTCGTGCAGAGGTTCCGTACGACGCGCCTAAAGTTCGAACCGAACCCGTTTTGGACGCAGAACTGCCAGTAGTGTTTTCCAGACCCAAGATTCGCCCGAAACCCGTTTTCAACAGGAAAGGATCTCGAAATAACCTAAATTGTGCAACTTAACCCAGAATCCCTTCAAATGGATTTCGAAGCGTAAGACTGGAGTACGACGTCCGAAACCCCCGTTCGAGAAAAACGCAACCTCGTATTTTTCTAGAGTGAGCATTTGGGCCGAGAGTCGCATGAAACATAGTGTAGAGTCAACAATTTCGTAGAGTTGCATAGATTGTGCTTTCGTGCAGAGGTTCCGTACGGCGCGCCTGAAGTTCGGGCCGGAGCTGTTTCGAATGCAGAACTCCCAGAAGTGTTTTCCAAACCCAAGATTCGCCCGAAACCCATTTTCAACGGAAAAGGATCTCGAACTAACCTAAAATGCGCATCTCAACCCAGAATCCCTTCAAATGGATTTCGAGGCATAAGACTAGAACACGATGCCCGAAATCCTCGTTCGAGAAAAACGCGATCCCGGATTTTTCTAGAGGGAGCATTTGGGCCGAGAATCGGATGAAACACAGTGTAGAGTCAACCATTTTGTAGAGCTGCATAGATTGTGCTTTCGTGTAGAGGTTCTGTGCGACACGCCCGAAGTTCAGACCGAAGCCGTTTCGGACGCAGAACTGCCAGAAGTGTTTTCCAGACCCAAGATTCGCCCGAAACCCATTTTCAACCGAAAAGGATCTCGAAATAATCTAAAATGCGCATCTCAACCCAGAATCCCTTCATATGAATTTCGAGGCGTATGACTGGGGCACGACGCCCGAAAACCCCGTTCGAGAAAAACGCAATCCCGGATTTTTCTTGAGGGAGCATTTTGGCCAATAGTCGTATGAAACACAGTGCAGAGTCAATAATTTCGTAGAGCTACATAAATTGCGCTTTCATGCAGAGGTTCCGAACGACGCCCCCGAAGTTCAGGCCAGAGCCGTTTCGGACAAAGAACTCCCAGAAGTGTTTTCCAAACCCAACATTGGCCCGAAACCCGTTTTAAACCTAAAAGGATCTCGAAATTGTTGGATTTTGAAGAGAGTTTGATGTTTGAAGCTCGGCATTGTGTGTTGGAATTATTGTCAACACATTATCACACGAGTAAAGCACAGAATGCCTCAGCTCGGCATAGCACAAAATGTGTTAGCTCGGCACAGCACAAGATGCCTCAGCTCGGCACAGAATGCATTGGCGCAGTTACGGTAACAAGACATGTGATCGGTAAAAACAAGGAGAACTGTAAAAGCAAAGAGCCCGGTAAAAGATAGAATCACGGTAAAAGAATGGAGATCGGTAAAAGCAAAAAGCTCGGTAAAAGAACGTAGCTTGGAAAAAGCACAGAGTACGGTAAAAGTAGAGAGCTCGGTAAAAGCATTGAGCTCGGACATGACAGCTCAGTTCGTCGAAGCGTAAAGCTCAAGAAGAATCAAAGCAGAGTTCGGTAAAAGCACTGATCTCGGCCATGACAGCTCAGTTCGGCAAAGCGTCAAGCGCGGAGATCGTTCAAGCACTGGCGAAGCGTTGAGCTCGGTCAGTTCGGCAAAGCATTGAGGTTGGTAAAGAACAGTGCGTGGTTAAGCACTTAGCAGCTCGGTAAAGTCTTTCAAGCACTGAGCAGCTCGGTAAAGCGCAAAAGCTCGTTCAAGCACTGAGGTCGGTCAAGCGCAGAGCTCAAAACAGAAAGTTGCGCGAGAAAAAAATAGGGGATCTCTTCCAATCCTTGAAGAAGTTTACAATACAGAAAGTTGCGTGAGAAAAAGCAGGGGATCTCTTCTAATCCTCGCAGGGGTTTCCAAAACCTCTCCTAGCCTTTTTACAATCACGAATTAGGGTTGGCAAATCCTATATAAAGGCATGCTAGGGATCGTTGAACAAAAAAAACAGAGAGACACACAGAAACAGAGAGAAGATTTGTGAGGGTGTGTGAGCTTGCAAGGAGACGCTGCTGTGATTCTTTACAGCAAGTAAAGAAGAAACTCTGTATCAAGAAGATGGTTCTTCATCAGTAGTTTCTTTAGATAAATACTTCTCAATTCTTGTTTATTAAATCTGATTTGTATGGGATTGAGAGTAAGAGATTGTAGAAAGGAATTTCTGTAAAGGGTTCTTCTCTAATCTTTGTAAAACATCAAGTGGGTGCTTGGTGTTGGGGTTTGGTGATCCTGTTTGTTGGTGCAGACGAATTGTAAAGTGAGTTGTTGCTTCCTAGATAGTGGGTGCTATCTGAATCAGGGGTGGGTGCTCCTTGAAGTTGAAGCTTCAGAATTAATCAGTAAGACTAGCTTCAGATTGGTGTCCGGGTAGTCGTTGCACCGTGGACGTAGCCTTTGGGTGAACTACGTTAAAACCATGTGTTCCTGTGGCTGCTTGACTATTGCTTTGATTATTTGGACTTATTAGTATTCAAGTAAAAGTATTAAGACGTCATTGATTCACCCCCCCCCCCCCAGTGATCGTGTGATTCTAACAATTGGTATCAGAGCGAGGTTCCTTTAGCAAGCATTAACACACTGAGGGTGATCTCTAGACGAATCACATGGGGTCCGATACTGGGAACACAAAAGCACCATTGTTTGATGGTACTAGCTACTCCTTCTGGAAGCTAAGGATGCAGGCTTACATTAAGTCACTTGGCTATGATGTTTGGGAGGCTGTAAAAGTTGGCTACAACGCTTCTATCACACCCACTGATGCTGCAACAAAGAAGCTAGCAGACAACGACTCCAAGGCACAGAACGCTCTCTATAGCGGCCTTGTCGACAGTGAGCTTGTCAAAGTCATGACATGCAAGATTGGAAAAGAAGTGTGGGACAAGTTGCAAAATATTCATGAAGGTGATGACAAAATCAAGGAGGCGAAGTTGCAGACTCATCGCTCACAATTTGAGTCTCTTCGCATGGAGGAAAGCGAGAATGTTGACTCCTATATGCTGCGGGTCAATGAAGTCATCAACGCCATCCGTGGACTGGGTAAGGAAATCAAAGAACCGGTCATCATCAATGTGTTTTCCAAAAGTCTCTACCATTGAAGAAGCCAAGGACCTGAATGTGTTTTCCATGGAAGAACTGCATGGATCACTTACTGCCTATGAGATACGCATCGGCAAGACATCCTTATCTGATAGAGAGGCGGCCTTCAAGGTACAAAAAAAAGTAAAGGATGCTGATCTCGGTGATGATTCTGATGATGAGCTTGAGGCTCAATTCGTCAGAAGATTGAAGAAAGGCATCAACGGAAAGTACAAGGGGAAGTTACCTTTCAAGTGCTTCAATTGTGGCGGTGTTGGCCACTTTGCTGTGAAGTGTCCATTCATAGACAATGATGAAGAAGACTCTTATGCTGATAAGAGTCAGAAAAAGCAGAGGTTCAGCAAAACAGGAAAGACTAAAAGCTTCATCAGCCATTACACCAATGATGAGTCTGAAAGTTCAGACAATGACGACTCAACTGAGTCGAACGAAGCACTCTTCATGGTCACTGTTGAAGAGGAGGAAGAGCTGGAGGCTGATGATGATGAGGCCGAGGTTAACCTCGAAGGAGAACTGATTGCGGCACTTAAGGAGTTAAGCTTGGAGTGAAAAACAAGTAAGAAAAATCTGAAACTCCTCCATGATGCTGAAAGTTCTGTAATTTCCTTAAAGACTCAAGTTGAAGAGTTTAAGAGAACCATTGAAATTCTAGAAAACCAAGTCAGTGCTAAAACTGAGGAGGTTGTGAAACTTGAGAATGAAATCCTTGGAGCAAGGGCTGAAAATTTAAAACTTAATCGAAAGCTCAAAGTGCTCCAAGCGATCAATGGAACAATGAAGCTAAACAACCTGTTGAAAGTTCAAAGGCCTCCCCACATCAAATTCGGTCTAGGATATGAGACCGGAGAATCCTCGAAGGTTGCACCACCTGAAAAGACAACAGTGTTAGATTGTATGGACTCAATCCATCATATGATGTAATAAACTGATTAATTTCTTTATTTATCAATAATATCATGTTTTCCTTTCTTGAGATGAATGGTGTTTTACTACTTAATACACATGACCAATACATATGACATAAATGGTTCATGAGATGAACCGGGTCCCATTAGTATATTAGATGTGATATATGTGTATGGATGAGATCCACACACAGGAGACATTTGTCACAAATCTTATACTTAAACTTCTTCACAACCGGTGATGAGATTGGGCATCTCATCTGATAAGGTTGCAGCGCTTTGATCACTATAAGATAGTATGATTTGTCTCGATCATCAGAATATAAGATTCTGGATCACGGTGCTGGTACATTGGATGTATTGAATGACCATGAGATGCACCTTATTGAATACTATCTCAAGTTTAAGGTTTGCTCTCATAATTCCCTAACAATAGGCTCTCAATCCTGAGACATTGATGAACTCAAGTTTCTATCTATTCATATGCTTTGAGTCACCAATGAGTGAGGCCAACTGTAGGTCAACACCTCGGTGTCTTGGATACGTGGTAGTAGGACTGTGGGAACATCCAATGGTCGAGATGGAATCTATCTATATTATCCCCTTGTGCCAATTAATGGATTTATCATTAGTAAGTGTGCACCCATCTCGATTAAGAGTTAATTGGATGGTACTGATGATCACTGTGATTAATTGGGGCTCAAGGATAATAAGATGTGGATTTCAATTGGCGGGACATTATTAGTCTAGTTAATCCATGGATATTGATAGAGGGGCTTAATTGTGGTAATCGGGAAATTTAGGGTCTTCATTGTAATTAATTCCTAAGACTGGAGTGCAATTGCATTTATATAGTGGTGTTATTTGCAATTAACTGTGGGCCCGGATTGCACATGAGATGTGGGGTCACGTGTCCCAGTTGGAGCCAGCTTTCTATGGAATCCCTAGTGGTCCCCACGCTAGCCCAATTTATTGGAAAGATACTAATCCTACTAGAACTCTAAGATAAAGGAATTAGGAAGTTACTATTTCTATTTGAAGTGGGACTTCTAATAGTGGTAATAGTAAGGCTACTATTTTGTGTAGAAGTAAGACTTCTATTTCAATAAGTACAAGAGAAGGAGGTTGCTTAATGCTATAAAAGGAGTAACAAAGGGCTGGGATAGACACCTTCTTGGAAAAACGTCCAGCCCCCTTTTTTGCTCTAGTTGCACATGCTTTTCTTCTCCTTCTAGTTCTCTTCTAGTTTCCTTTAGAGCTTCTAGTGTTTTTCTTTAGGAGATCCCACCCATCTCCTTTAGAGAAGAGATCTGGTACGGGTCATAGCGTGG
The DNA here is from genome assembly GCA_003546025.1 of Camphora micrantha. NCBI lineage: Eukaryota > Viridiplantae > Streptophyta > Magnoliopsida > Laurales > Lauraceae > Camphora > Camphora micrantha. The sequence goes on from QPKB01000488.1 coordinate 22,184, forward strand.
AAGGCTAAGAGGGCTTGGAGATCCAAAGTTGTTTTCTTCTCCATCAAAGCACGACCGGGAAGCAAAGGTATAATCTGCTTCTCTATCTCTTGTAGATTATATTTGCATGGTGTTGCTTGTATTAATGCTGTACATGGTATATGAGTATGAGGGATTGCATCCTGGATATGGTTAATGGCCTTATGGGCGTTTGATCCTTGATTCAAGTGGGTCAAAAGTTTTGAAATCGCATCCACGAGGCCCACCTATTTCCAACAAACAGCACCACCCAAGTTTGTGAAGCAAATAGCTACACCTTCTAAAACTGTGAAGCTCATAGTCCAGCCTAAGAAAGAGACTATGCATGTAAAGTCTAACCAACCATTCAAGAAACAAAGAAAGTTCAGCTTTTATGGTTACTGTTTCAATTCTAATAGATATGGACATAAAATAGCTGATTGTAGACTTTATGTTAAACCTAATATGACTGCAACTAGGAACCCTTTCTCAGTCCTAAGTAGCCACAACATTGAGTGCCATAAGTGTAAGGTCTGCAACCTTACTGGGTCAGTTGGGCCCAACTACCGGCCCGTTGACCCATTTATTTTGATATTATTATAATTATTGTTTTATTAGATATTTAAGTGGGTTTAGATGGTCAGCGAGTTTCTTTTAACATTAGAATAGTGCCTGCGAAGTTTCGTGCGATTCCGAGTTCGTTTGACCCTAGTAGGGAGTAGTTTGCAAATTAGGAAAAAATTGAGTGTATTTCCGAAAAATTCCTATCGACGTGATTTTGGATTCGTTGGAAACGTCTCGTCGCGTTGATCAATTTTGTCTTCTGGCTCGTTGCGATCTGACGACCAGAAACCCTTTTAATAATCCATTCTTTCACCAGACCCACTTAAGGGTAAACTAGTCTTTTTCCATTCCCTCTCTTCTTAATCAAGGATTGGCCCTAATCTCTTAATCATTCTCTGCAACGAACGAAGCTACAGCAACCTTTCTTCTTCCTTATTCTTCCGAGGCTCCAGAACTCCTTCCCTGAAGGATCACTTCCGCGATCCGAGCCGCTCATCTTTTTCCTCGCGATCTCCTCTTTCCATTGACATCAGTTTGGTAAGGTTCCCCTCACTTTCATCTTTTAAATTATTTCTCTTTGGTTTAGATTTAGGTTAGATCTCAATCTTTTCCTTTCTTTACTTCTCCTTTGCGTGTTAGGTTGCGTTTGGCCGGGGTAGATCGACGTTTTTGCAGTAGTAGGGCTTCTCCTCAGATTTCCCCAATTCCAATCTTCTTCTTGGTTATGGCAAGTAGATTTGCATTTTATAATTAAGCATGTATGTATCTTTATTATTGATTGACTATGTTATCTTGTTAGATTACCATAAATCCCAAGCCTATTCTGTTATTAATTTGAGGTTAATATGTTAAAATAGTTTTGGGTAATCTTCTTTTTTTTACTATTGTTAATTGATGTAAGTGGAAATGATGATGGATGAAATGGATTATTGGGGGAGCACGGTGGCTCAGTTTTGTGCAGGTGAATTTTTGGAATGGATTGGGTGAAAGACTGCAAAAAAAAAAAAAAAAAAAAAAAAAAAAAAAAACGTTGATGGCCACTGCTGCTGACATGAATATGGCTGCTGTTGCATCATACATCCGATGAATCGGACACATGTCGGTCCGTCGCGCTTTTATATATATATATATATATATATATCCCAATCTGTTCTTAGTCCAACCCGGTTCTCACTCGGCGTTAACTAAGTAGGTCTCAGCCCTTCTTTCTCCATGTCAGGTACTCTACAACGGAGAATCATTGTATATAAGCGGTGTGGTAGGGGTCGCTGGAGCAAGGGGAGACCGGCATGTCCCCCTGGCCGTTGGGCGGAAGGGTGAGTCGACATGGACCCCTCGATCGTGGGAAGGGGCGGGGGCAGAGGTAGGTGTATCAGTGTACTTATCATTCATTCATGCCGGAGTGGATGGACATGCCCGAAGCCCATAAAGGCATAGAGGATAAAGAAATAAAAAGCATGGCTAAAATCATTTGAACTAAGCGGTCGCCCTTAACCAAAACCCAACCCAATGATAGGCGGCTGATTGAATCCTTTGATTACGATTGTAGACTTAATTCGCTTAATTAATCGAATAATCCATTAATCGTCGCATCAAGCTGGGCTGGCCACTATGAATCCTTTCCTATTCTCCATGTCCCTGCAGAGAAGCTTGTGAGATTTCTGGCCCGCCCTTTGGCAGAGATGTAAAGTACCATTGGATGGGCGGGCTACTATTTTTGCAGTTGAGGAGAATCAATACAGGGAGCGCAATTGAATGGATCTTCCTGCTGTTATTGAATGGGCAGAGTACTTTCTTTGTTCCTTTCTTTTTTTCAAAGCCTGAGGAGTAAGTCCTATTTTGTCTTGGTAGTAGTTTTACTAAGCGTTGATTAGCCGGCATAAAGTGACTAAGCCAACTAAGCCCCTATTTAGTAAGGGCTGCTTTCTTTCTGATTAGCCATGGCCGGCTAGCAAGCCACTAAGGAATTGGTTCTGCATTGGGCTAAAAAAAGAGTGTGTTTCTTCAGGCATGTGGGCGTATCTTAGCTCCTTCGCATGCTACTTACGATGCCCTCTCTCATGCAATGCGATCGTAGCACTATATTGCATAGCGGAAAGCAAGGTCTCGGACATAGGAAGAAAAGACCCATTCCCATAGCTCCTGCGCTAAGGCAAGCAAGGGAAGAACTACATAAGGAAGAAGAGAGAGCAACTACAATAAGCCGAAGGAGAAGAGTAGACAACACTCTCTCCTACTATTTTAAGGAAAGAGCTACTCAGCCATCGACAAAGGAATACCTTAATTGACCTCATTCATTGACCCAAAACCATTTGAGAAAGTACCAATAGGGTCAAGGCAATCATCCGAGCGACTTCCAACTTGCGATCTATATACGTCATTTTTTAGATCTTTCACAGGTTATTCATCTTTCACTGCGGATTGATCCTTCGGGCCAGCTCTCCCCGAAGACCCGCCCGTGCTGTCTCCCCACCATTTGCTAGTAACGTAATGGACCTCCCCAAAGAATCTACAATGCAGTAACTTCCATAACGGCTCAGCACTGCATGTTACAAGCACCCATCGATCTAGTGACGACTTGCGACAAAACCACAAGTTTTCCCAGTAACTGTACCCGAGAACTCTGGAACAGCCAATTAGACTTCCTGCTTTGTAGCGTGATTGTAGGCTTGCCACTGTTCAATGACTCGCGATTAGCGGAAAGGCATCAGTCGGTATCGGGGAGATTCCGATTCAACGTCAGTATATTGTTGGCCCTGTCCTCGTTGTTTATGCCATATATAAAATGCACCTAACACCTAGGGAACATGGGAGGTAAGAACATAGCTACTAAGCCTTCGCTTCATTTCTAATGACTCGAGCTCGGACAACTCGGTAAACTGAACCCGCTCTTGGGAGGGGAACAACAGCTGGAAACGGCTGCTAATACCCAAGTTAAGGAGCAACAACCGGCCAAGTCAATTTAACAAAATTGAGAAACTGATTCGACTGGACGCTCCTGTTGCCTTTATCGTTGCGTGCTCTATTACTGCTTTCTCAGATGCTGGTGTGGCTGCTTCAGTCCTTGCCACCTTTCCCGTCTCCTCTCTAGCTGTCTTTACATCTCCCAGAATCAGGTCATGGACCCAATTCAGGCATTTATGGTGGTGGACATACTCGATTAGAATGGGAAGAACTACTCATCCAACGAGTTGGGCATACCTCTTAGCAGTCTCCTAAAACCGGTACTAATGAATCTATAGTTCTCAAATTTTCATGTATGTATGGGCCGGAGGGGTTTAAAAGGAAGTCTTTCGGGAAGGAGGGACTGAGAATGCGATCAATTGCTTTTGTTTCCTCCTGCTGCAGCAGGGATTGAAACTCCTTTGTCCTCTTAAAAAAACGACCTTTTGTTTTCTCCCATTCCTCCAAACCCACAACATTAACCTTATAGGATACCTATTTAAATGTACCCATAACAACCTTGACTCATAAGCTATGGCATGCAAGTAGAACCATACCTAGACCTAACGACCTAGATATTTCATAAAGAGCTATTTCTATTGAGTTACCAAGCCCACCGAGATCTATTTCAGTATTCGAAACACTACCGGTGCCATGTTCAAAAACGCATATAAGACTTATCCTTGATGTGTTGGTGGGTTGTTCCCGTATGTATCAAGTCAGTGACTGATAGGTAGGAGATCTCGTATATATCTTGATAGATAACTATAGGGAGTAGTGAGTGTGCATTCATTCATGTACAAAGGTTTAGGTTATCTAGGTAGTATGGTGGTTCTCAACCCAGTGGGCTTGTCCTTGTTGCTGTTACAAACTCTGTACGTAGTGCTTCCTCTCCAAGCAAACGTAGGCTGAAAAGCCGTAGTGCGCTAGTAGCAAACTACGGAGCAAGTGACGGAACTACTGATATTAGGCTTCACTGACTAACAACACTTTCTATCAGTAGGCTAGGCCCAGCAGCAAGATACGGCAGCTTTTAAGCCTACTTCATAGATAGTGACTTAAAAGTGTTTCACTGTTCTATTATTTCTCTCCTCGCAATTGAAGAGAAGCGTAAGCGATTATAGGCTGCTCTTCAATCTCAGTACAGTAAGCGATTAGATTGTCAGTCGAGTCGCCATCCATAAGAAGGAATCATTCACGAAAGAGTCATGACGTAGCCACCAGTTACCGACCCAAGTAGGGTACTGTTGGGCGATGGTTCCTTGTCTTTTGCCTTTCGATCTGGATTCTCTTCTTATGAAACGGTTTCCCTTGTCTTTGATTGGCGGAGAAGTAGTCACCGTTGACCGACCTAGTAAGGTACCTTTGGGCTGTGGTACCTTCTCTTTCCATCTCACGACAAGAGCGACTCAACAATCGAATCTGAATCTATATTCTATATAAGACATTCCCGAAAACCATAAGAACCAAGTAGAACGCTTCAGTCATGAGTTAAGAACACTTTTCACCGCTGGATCCTTCAGCCAAGCCAATTGGATAAGAAGGCAATGAACATTGTTGTTGGAGTTGCTGCTGCAGTAGCCGCTGGTTCTGGTGTAGGTGTCGGTCTTGCAGATCCTCGCACTCGCCATAGAAAGAAAGCTTCCAAGTCAACGGAAAAGACTCGTACACAGGCCTGCCCTAATTCTGATTTTTCACTTGAACACAGGGCAATAGGAGAAAGTAAGCTTCATACAGCAACTATCCCGTCACCTGCCTTGAGCTTTGTCCGAACGCTTGTCAAGGAAATCAAACTCTAAAGAGCCTTATTGACTTCCCGATCACTAGCTTCTCACTGACTTAACCACGGGTTAATATGAATTAGAAAAACTATCCGCTACCTCGTTAACCTCACAGGAAATATGAGAAGCCCTCCAAACACAAGAATCGATCATCTGAAAAATCCTGAGCATAGTGGCCTTCACGGATATGGGATAAGCAGCTTTCCTATGTTTCGCATCCACAAGAATCGCCAGCAATCATAACATACCAACACAATGAGGGCAGCACATAGAGATAATCCTTCAAGCACTGACTGGAACTCGCACCAATTCTTTGTTTTGTTGCCGTGAGCTTGCATCTTAAGGACAATAACTTGACCCTGAGAGTTCCGAATAGCAAAACCAATACCGGCTTGACCCGGATTACCAATAGCAGCTCCATCCAAATTGATAACAAACCAGTATCTTGAAGGGAATGGCCGTGTAACAGGAGTGATTTTTACCCATGACACCAAGAGTTTGAGCAAGTTTAGCATCTTCAGGTCGCCGGGAAGGCTGTTTCTCAAGCATAAAGCGAGAGTTTTCGATCCCGATCGACAAACAAAACTCCTGATGGAAGCCCGGTTTATTTAGTAGGAAATCAACGCGTTGAAAGATCTTTTTTCTCACCTGGGAACAAGCCCAACAAAGCACTTTTCCCTACCAAATTTTTTCTATTCTTGCCTGCTTCTTCCATTCGATCTTTCTCCTCTGGTAAATCATGATGTGCGCATGCTGGATACTCTGCTTTAGCAGTGCGTTAACTAGTAGTCCACTACTAATTAAGGATTTGGTATTGACACCTGTCTTACTAACTATAAGCCTTTGGAATATATATATATATATAATAAAAGGGTATATTCCTTATGTTTACAACTTTATCAAAGCAGGCCAACTAAAAGCAGGTCTGTCTTCCTTTATTCAACAACCAGTTCGGGTTCATGTCCTAGTCATGGGATAGGAGAAGCAAGGATCTTGAGAAGAGTCTTGCCCTTCATACAGCTTAGGCAAAAGACAATCGAACAACGCGGGAGAGGAGGAGCTAGGCCAGCAGTGAACACGATGACTGGACAGGAGTTCCTATGAATCAAAGGTCAAAAGGCCAAGATCGGAAGAAGAGCAGCTACAATCCTCTCGACCATAGGGAGAGGCGAGCCTAGCTCTCGAGTCAATGAGGAACTGTGACTTTCCATGCTGCATATCTATCGCTAAATCTGTGCCGGAGATCGGAGCGCTGCACTTCACTTATTGTTGACACCAAAAATGTCACTATGTCCCCTCAACACCAAAAGCTACATGGAGCCACATCCTGCCATAAATAGGAAAGCGCCACTTCAAGCACCAGATCTTGTCAGAATCAAACAAAAACTGCAAGATCCTTCAAAGCAGCCAAAAGAGGGGTACACATGAAGTTTCGGGCCATTTCAACATCATTTGGCCTAACTTCACTCCTCCGACAGCCAGACAAGAGCTCCCGGCAGCGGCAATGTCGAAGACTTCACAACTTCGATCAGAGCCTACGGATGGTCTCAAAATACCTCCAAAAGGCCCCCTGCCAAATTTCAAGTCAAACGGACGACGTTTGACCCTTCATCAACTCTCGGGAAGCAAAAACAAGCCCATCGGCAACGGAGCACCCCGGAATCATGGCATTCAAATTGGAGCTAATGGATCGTCTCAAAATGACTCCAATAGGTCCCCTGTCAAATTTTAGGTCAAACGGACATCGTTTGACCTAGTTTCGAAGCTCGGCACTTTCCTCGAGATGAAATCAAGGCGAGCGTTTGCGGGACCCCAAAAGGCTTCAAAACCCAAACTAAAGCCCATGGTTGGTCCTACTTACTACTCAGGAGGCTCCCTGTCAAATTTCAGGTCAATCGGACATCGGTTGACCACAAGTCAAAGCTCGGCATTTCTCTCATGGCAAAATTAAGGCAAGCGTTTTGCGGGGCCCCAAAAGACTTCAAAACTCAAACCAAAGCCTATGGTTGGTCCTATCTGATGCTCAAGAAGCTCCACGTCGAA
>QPKB01000489.1:0-29498 GCA_003546025.1 Camphora micrantha
AAAACAAAAACCTGGCTTTTACGCCAAAAACCTGGCTTTCACGCCAAAAAAACAAAAAATCGGCTCTCATGCCAAAAATCGGCTTCCATGCCACATCGGCTTTCACGCCACCAAAATTTGGCTTTCACACCACCAAAATCGGCTTCCACGCCAAAAATCGGCTTTCACGCCAAAAATCAAAACAAAATCTGGCTCTCATGCCAACAAAACAAAACTTGGTTTTCAAAAAATCCGGCTTTTATGCCAAAAACAAAAAAATCGACTCTCATGCCAAAAATCCGGTTTTTACGCCCAAAACAAAAAATCGGCTCTCATGCCAAAATCCGGTTTTTACGCCAAAAACAAAAAATCGGCTCTCATGCCAAAAATCGGCTTCCATGCCACATCGGCTTTCACGCCACCAAAATTTGGCTTTCACGCCACCAAAAACGGCTTTCATGCCACTTCAAAATTTTCGGCTTTCAAGCCATAAAAAACCAGGCTTTATGCCACAAAATCTGGCTTTCATGCCAAAACAACACTTTTGATAAAAGATTTTCACAAAATGATAACCTTTTGATCAAGATTTTCAAACAAACATTCCCATTCAACTTTTGCTTATTTTCAACAAAAAGAATTTAAGTAGAAAAAGGGGATACAAAAAATAGAGTGCCAAAATGTTTATACATGGAGGTACCAAAAAAAATGAAAGAAGAAAGTTTGTCAAAAGCTCAGTCCATCATAGTCTTCAACCAAAGACTGAGGTCCTCGAGCAAACTTCTGGCCTGAGCCTCCAAAGCTTTCAGGCCACGTTTCTTCAAGATGCTGCCATAAAATGCGGCAGAAAACCGCGATCCATCCTCAGCACAAGGGAATTCCTCCCAAAGAAGTTGCCATCGCTCATGCTCCCGAGTCTTTCTTCGGAGATTCCCGCCAACCTCTTCCCACGCTTGTTGAACGGCCGCATTGGAAGATCTGGCAGATCGGTGAGGTGCATCAGTAACAAGGCCCTTACCCTTGTTCGTTCTGAAGGAACCACCTACAAAAGTCAGAAAGGAAGAAATCAAGCACCAAATGACAGAATTTTGCTAAAAAAAAATAAAATCCTAGCAAAATTTTGGCATGGTTCCGGGGCAATTTCGAAGAAAAGGGAGGCACCCCGAAAAGAAAGGAAGCTTGAAGATGAGCTCAACATTGCTGCGAGCTCATAATCAGTGAAGGGTTCTCGAAGAAGACTTGAATTCAAACATTGCTACGAGATCAAGCCTTTTTTCTCAAATTTCCGCAAGATCAGAAAAGAGCTCAACATTGCTGCGAGCTCAAAATCCCAAAACTTGCAAAGCTCCTCGAAATTCTGCGAGACTGGAGAAGTGGGCTCAACATTGCTGCAAGCTCCAAAAATCCCAAGACTTGCAAGAAAATTCGAGGTATGCATCATCATGCTCCCAATTCCATTTTACCAAAAATCATGCATAAAATCATCATGCATTAGATGCTAGGAAAACTTTGACGAAAGTTTGACCAATTCCAACCCAACTTGGTCAAAACCAATCAAACTTTGTCTAAGTCAAAATCCATGTTGACTTGACCTAGAAATTCTAGCCTTTTATCTTGATGCATTAAAAAAAAATAAAAATGCATGATCATCTTGAATTGCATAAACCTCATATCATGGTGAGCAAAAAAAAAAAAAAAAAGAACAAAAAAAAAACCTCTTCAAAAAAAAAAAAAAAAAAAAGAAAAAGAGAAGAGAAAAAGGGGCCGGCCCATGGGACGTGGCCCACAGGCCACGTGGCTGTACGGCCAGGTCCGTACGGACTTGTCCGTACAGCATAAAAAAAAAGAGAGGCGAAAAAAAAAAAAAGAAAAAAAAGGGGAAGAAATAAAAAAAAAGAAAAAAATAAAAAGCAGAACGTGCACAAAAAAAAAGAAAGAAAGCACGTGGAAAAAAAAAACAGAAAAAAAAAAGAGAAAAAGAAAACACGTGAAAAAAAAAGGAAGAAAAAAAAGAGAAGAAAAAAAAAGAAGAAAAGGAAACTTTCCTACATCTACATGGGGTTTTTTTCTTGGAAAAAGAAGACCTACTTGAAGCCATGGAGAAGAAGGAGAAGAAACTTGAAGATCCTTGAGAAACTCTTTATCTTGGAGCACTCTTGAAGATTTTTGTAAAAGAAAGCAACAAGAGAAAGAAAACCCATCTCCATTGCTTTTATAGAAAAGGCAAACCAAAAGAGGAAAGGAGGAGAAAAGCAAGGAGGTAAGTGCTAAAAATTAGCAAACTTCCTAAAAGAAAGGGAGATTTGAGATATTCTCTCCTAAAGAGGAGGGTCTTGAGAGAACTTTTCTACTCTCCCAAAATCAAGGAAACTTGAGAGATTCTCTCCAAGTAAGGATATTTTTAGATATTCTCTACACAAAAGGGATATTTTTAGATATTCTTTACAAAATGACACCACATGAGATCTAAGCCATTCTTAAAAGCTTAAGGTCCCATGGGTTAGCCCATATGAGCCAGGTTTGACTACCTAGGCACTAAAAGTGGCTTTTAGTCAAAATTTCTCTTACCAAGAGCATACAAAAATGGTTCCATGCCTCTCTTGAGTTGATTGGACCATACAAAAAATTCCGAGCTTCATAAGCTTCCAAAAGAAACCCAACCATCCAACCCCATGCACCAAATCAGGCCACAATCTTGAAATTGACATTCCACAAAAAAACAAACCACTCTAATGGACCCAAAATTGTCCCAAAGAGTGACCAAAAAACCAAACCATGGTCCCCTAACTTGCCACATACAGCTTGTTAGGTCACAAGGCCGAAACCAAAAAACCAAAATCCCGACCCCCTAACTTGCCACATACAGCCTGTTAGGTCACAAGGTCAAAAAACCAAAAACCTTCTTAACCGCCTAAAGTGCCACATAAAGCCTTTAGGTTCACAAGGTTAAAAGGGAAAACCCAAAACCAAAAACCCATATCCAAATGTCATTTCAAAATCCTTGCCTTGAGACGGTACATGACCCCTCTCATTACCGCGAAATCCATTGGAAGCTCAAAAAGCAACTCCATCAAAAGAAAAACGCTCAAGACTCTTGGTCAAGCAAGAAGATCTCCTTCAAATTCTCTTCGAGGCACACCAACTGCCAGAGCTGCACACCTCATCGCTGTACCTCGAGGGGGCATTTGTTGACACCAAAAAAGTCACTATGTCCCTTCAACACCAAAAGCTACACGGAGCCACATCCTGCCATAAATAGGAAGGCGCCACTTCAAGCACCAGATCTTGTCAGAATCAAAACAAAAACTGCAAGATCCTTCAAAGCAACCAAAAGAGGGGTACACATGAAGTTTCGGGCCATTTCAACATCATTTGGCTTAACTTCACTCCTCCGACAGCTAGACAGGGGCTCTCGGCAGCGACAGTGTCGAAGACTTCAAAACTTCGATTAGAGCCTACGGATGGTCTCAAAATACCTCCGAAAGGTCCCCTGCCAAATTTCAAGTCAAACGGACGACGTTTGACCCTTCATCAACTCTCAGGAAGCAAAAACAGGCCTACCGGCAGTGGAGCACCCCGGAATCATGGCATCCAAATTGGAGCTAATGGATCATCTCAAAATGACTCCAATAGGTCCCCTGCCAAGTTTTAGGTCAAACGGACATCGTTTGGCCTAGTTTCAAAGCTCGGCATTTTTCTCGAGGTGAAATCAAGGCGAGCATTTGCGGGACCCCAAAAGGCTTCAAAACTCAAACTAAAGCCCATGGTTGGTTTTACTTACTACTCAGGAGGCTCCCTGTCAAATTTCAGATCAATCGGACATCGGTTGACCACAAGTCAAAGCTCGGCATTTCTCTCATGGTGAAATTAAGGCAAGCATTTGCGGGACCCCAAAAGGATTCAAAACTCAAACCAAAGCCTATGGTTGGTCCTATCTACTGCTCAAGAAGCTCCACGTCAAATTTCAGGTCATTCCGACATCGTTTGGCCTAATTTCAATGCTTGACAAAAGATCGGCAAAACCGCACAACAAAGTCTTCGGCTTTCCAGAAAAATAGGAAACTTTGTGCTCCGATTTGCGCGGCTTCTCGTCAGGTTTTCTTCAAGAGAATCAGGCCAATAAATGAGGGGAAATGTCAGGAAAAATACAGAAGAAAAAAGAGTGAAAAAAGATCGAAAAACGGCGAAGAAACGACGACCGAAAGGCGGCCAAAAAATGGGCCCAAGGCCCATGGTCGCCGGCGACCATGGGTGCATCGTCGCCGGCGACCATGGAAATTCCGGCGACCTAAAAATTCGCCGGAAAACCCTTTTTCGGGTCCTTTTCGCGTTTCGAGTTGATTGGCCCCTGTGATTTTTCCAAAATCTGATTTTTCGTGCATGAAATCCGTCGATCTTCGTCAACATCACGGATTCGCCGCCGAAATCATTGGATGATCATTAGATGCCTCGAAATCGCCAACCGGCCGACAAAGAAAGCACACTTTCTGCCCGCCCGATCGTGAAATCGACAGGACAGATGTTGCCGGCACGTTGACATTAATCAATGTCTGAAATTGCATCGCCATCCGACATCAAACAGCATGTGGATCCACCAGCGATCATCGCAAGAAGAATTCCAAAAGACACGGTGCGGCCCGCGACTCTTCAAGCGACTTGGCGACCAATTAATGAGTTTAAATGACCCGTTTTATGACAAGTTAATGCGGTCATTAACTCATTATTTTGGACGGCCCAATCAAAAGCAAGCAAATGGGAGTTACAAGTCAGAGGATTTATGGCATTAAAGCCATGAAACTCCTCCCATGATGGGGATTGAAGGCAATTAAAGGCTCATTATTCTCCATCGGCCAATCAAATTCAAGGAAAAAGGAGTTACAAAACAAGTAATTTAAAAACTTGTAACTCCTCCCATTATGAGCATTAATGCATTCAATGCTCATAAACCCTCCTAAATGGCTACCAAAGGCCTATAAATAGGAGGGCATTCCAAAGGGAAAGGATCCTGGATCTAGCTCTCGCTCTCCCCCCGAAGAAGACAAAAAATCCAGAAGCCCTGCAACCCTGCTGCAAAGACCACCAAAAGGTGATTGAAGCACCCTTGGGGGGACACCCCCCCAAGGACCTCCCTTCTTCTACCAACATGGCTAAAACGTGGCTTTTCAGCCCGTTTACTTAGTTTTTTATCGGATATAAGACCTTCTCTTGGTCTTTGTCCTTTAAAAATCTGAGGTTAGAAAGCCAAGCCAAGAATCCAAGCATCGTGTTCTCATCTGCATGGACGATGGAGGAGCCCATACATGACTCGCGACCGTCGATCTGAACGTGTCCCCACAATCGAATGAGAAGTCAGATTCTTTTCTTGATTTCTATTGTACTTTATTTTTCTTTTAGAAACAAAAATCACAACTCTTGTCTTTCATAACGGATAAGACTTGTAAATCGCCTTTTACGGCAAAATCGCCTTTCACGGCAACAAATGAAATCGCCTTTCACGGCATTAAAAAAAAACCCTTTTGTCTCTTTTCTTAAAATATGTGTGCAATAGAAACTAGAAAAAGTTTCATTTCCCCTTTCTACTTGTGAAGGTGGATCTTCGGATCACCATTCCTAAATTCCAAGTAGAAAAGTGAAATTGGCATACCCGTACAAAAAAAAGAAAGATGTTGGCCCCTTTATCTTTTCTTCTCCTCCCCTCCGCCATACCCTGAAAGACCCGGGGCGGAGGCAGTGGGACAGAGGGAAGAATCGGGTCCATCACTCTCCATCACCATATAGCCTAAGCAAATTAGATTAAAAGTTCTACAATAAAGAAATAAGTAGAAAACTTTAATTCCTCATTTATTGAAAGTTCAAACTTCTTTTCAAATTTAAATGCATCCAAGTTTAAAATCAAAACATGCATAAATCAATATTTCTACAAGTCTAAAAAACAATGCATGTGTAAATCAAGATTTCAAGATTTTCTAAATCAATGCATGTGTGAAAATTCGAATGATGCTAAAATGATAATGCATCCATCAAATTGCAATATACAAAATCCCTAACATTGTTAAGATGTCTTTAAGTTTAAATTAAGTTTTAGATAGGTATGATATATAGTGTTTGCATTAGATTTAGTTTCCTACTTTACCTTATGAATTGTTGTTTGTGTTAATGAAAATGTGTACAGTTAGATCTATGAAAATGTAGCAGGTGATGGTCCTACCTCTTTTCACTTGTATGATAATCATAATTCTTTTCTTTTAATCTCTCATCCGCATATTCATCGAAGCGTGATCCTAATCATATGCTTTTGGAATATATCATGCTAGATCTGATGGTGGGCCACCGGCTTCGGCAAATTCACTAGGGCAGATATCATCTGAGATCAGGATTTGTATTTAATGTGACCGATCGCAGGATCCTTTGGTGAAAGGATGATGAGATTGCAAGTAGATATTAGTTGTGTTAAGATATTATTAAGCTTAAATTAGAATTAAATAAGTATGAATTATGATTTGAATAGGTTTGAATTAGCACTTGGATTGGATTTAAGTCTCCTACTTCATCTAATCTCTTCTCTATAAGTTGATGTTTTTGTTAGTGATGACATATGAAAATGCAATGACTGAGGCAGTAACTATTCCTGCATTCATTTTTATTGCCTCCTGACATTGGAGGCTGACTCTAAATTGACCTTGACTTTAGAGTGAGGCCAGATGAGCTTCTGTTGCATTTACCATAACAGGGTTGTTTAGTGTTTTCCTAATTGGACCTTCTTGGATCACAATTTTTCTCCTATCACTTTTTCAGGGGAAACATTGAGAAATTCACAAGTTAGTTTATTTCTAAATGACTTCTCAAGGCTCTCTGAATTTCTTCATGAAGCTTAAAATCTATCATTTTTCTAACTTCTTGAAGTTAGTTAATTCCTATTGGGAGGGGTATAATTAGAGCTCAAAACCTTTTAGTGGTAGCAAGGGGCTGGTTTTTGGTTGGATCCACATAACCCCAGCTCAAGCCTAATATGATTGAAGCGATCAATGCTTGAATCCAACACATAAGATAGGATTAGGCAAACTTAGTATGATTAATATTGTATTAGGTTTATTATCATCATCAGCATCATCTTTGCCTTCGTCTGTCTATATGAGTTAGCAGGATTGGGTTCTGTTGTTGAATTGGGAGTGTTCAGCTAATAGCTTGAACAGAGATGAATTTTTATGTAACAAAGTAAAACATTATTGTCACATAGACTAGAGATGTGGATATTGGTTTTTGACTGATGATTGATAGTGAGAGTACCAATTAATTTTTCGTTTGGTAGTTTTAACCTATGCTCATAGAGATATTCTACTGATTTGTCACAGTTGTTAAAGACTACATTAAGTTCGAGTTTAGAACATTTTTGGGAGAAAAATATGGCAGCAGTTCTTTCTATAATTAAATATGGCTATGTCAGGTTGATTTGGTATTTATTCCATAGTGAGAGAAAGAGAGAGAAGATCCGGAATCAACTTCTCATTCTCTGGTTCCATTTGGCATGTGTTCTCATGTCACATTATGCTGGGAAGGTCTCAGCCACTAGCATTCTGTGTTTAGTTGCTCTATGCCAATGTATGTTGAATGCCTCGGCCTGACTTGTACAAATGCTGCATCCAAGCCTCTCACTCATGCAGTAGAAATTCTGTACAAATTTGGTGTTGCATTTTTTTTAATTTTCATGTGCTTTGTTTTGCTATTAGATATTGATTGTTTACATAATTTGTTTATAGTTTCATTAGGTTTTCTTAACTGAGATTCAAGTTTGTGATGTAATAAAATCATATGAATTATTATTATTACTATTAATAGTGATTTAATTTTGTTGGGGCGTGTTTGATTTGATATATATACTTTATGAAGCATTGTAGGGATGATTGTTTAATTTGTAGAAATGATTGTTGAAGTGAACAGGTCAAGTGCATCATGCACCATTGCCAGCCCCCTCTTTTACTATGCTCCTGAGATGGGATGTAGCCATATAGGTTACACACCTACTCCAATGGGATGTAGCCATATAGGTTACACACTAGCTAAAGACAGTGCAACATGTGCTCATCTCATGGTTTCTTCTCTCACTCGGTACCAAATAGAATATTATTCACAAAAGACTTATGTAGCTGCCTTTGTGGTGTTAAAGCAAATGCAACTGAGGTGTAACTTCTTTGTGTTGTTGTGAAGCTTTTTGAAGGGTGGAGAGTCATTCTTTTAAGTGGTGTCTCTTTTTGAATTGTTGTCTCCTTTGTTCTGTATCCTCTCTTTTGGAAGGATTGCTGTTTTGGGTTGGTTTTTTTTTGTAAGCCTCCCTTCTTTGGTTTCTCTTTGTATTTGTGATTTTCTGCGACAAATATTTGTGTCGCGAAAAATGATTTTTGCTGTAGTGAGTACATAAGCTTCAAAGATGCAAACAAGGGCAAGTGACTATCCTCATGATCTAATATCTCAGGCACATGAGCTATGAGGGCTTGGAGATCGTGTCCCCATATATTCGAGAAGAAATTTAATTTCCAGTTTTCCATATAACCATCGAACACTCATTGAACCCAAAGAAAACACATACAGAAACCCATTTGTCCATACCACATAAAACAATAAATTCAAAGAAAATAAATTCAGAGAATAATAATAGACCCATTTTCATTTCAACTGCAGAAATGTTGAAATCCAAAGAAAAAAAATCATAAACATCCAATTCCATGTAACTGAAAAACAGAGAAAAAAAAAAAAAAAACCAAATGAAAGTACAAGAACCAGTTCCCATTTTAAATTAAAGATATCAACACCTTCAACTAGTACACAAAATTACTTTTCCCAGCTTCATTAAATCAACATAAAACCAACAATAAAGGGATATAAAAGAAAGATTTTTTTTAACTAATAAACATCAATAAAATCAACAGAAACCAGCCCACTTCATTAAATCAAAAGGGAAATGTACCTGTATGATCAACTCAGAGATGAAAAGAGTGGGATTGAATAAATGACAGAGGTATTGGAGAATGAGGAGATGATTATTGGTTGCAAATAAAATGGAGGTTGTTGTCTTTGTCTATCTGCCTTCCTTTGCTATGGTGCTTTTTTTAAGAAGAGAAAATGATGTTAGGAGGGAATAGATGTCATACGAGCAGGCATATGACCTAAATCCAAAAACACCTAAAATCCCCAAAATCCTGCCCTGATTTGAGACCCACAAAAGCATGGAAATCGAAAATAAATTAGAAGTGTGAGATTTCACCTTGAGATTTTTGCAGAGAGAAGTCAGCAGAGAGAACAATTACAAAGAACAGTGAGCAGAGGGAGACCTGGCCTGCATCAAGCAAACTAAATGCCCTCCTCTCCAACCTTCATTTCTGCAAACTGAATACCATCAGTGCGTCGATGCCGGTGTATGAGTCGGAATGAGAAACTTGGTGTGAGAGATAGACTGGAAGAGAGATGAGGAAGAGAACCGAGGAAGAGAAATGAGGGGAATGGAGGGAAAGAAAAGAAAGAAAATGGAGGGGAATGGAGGGAAATAAAGAAAAGCGAGGGAAATGAAAAACGACACAAGTGAAACTGGGACTTGGGGACCCATTTTGGTTTATTGAAAAGTGACGGACGATGTGGGTCGTTATTTGAGTGAAAGTGTCGTTTAATACCGACTGGCTTTAGGCGTCGATTAATCAAGCATGGTGGAGTCGTTAATATTGTGTTTTGACATAGTGAAGGAGAGGAACTTCAAGGTGGAGCCCACCTATTGAAATCCAAGCTCTTCAAACTGAACGCCCACCCAATACATGTGGTGTCGACGAATATCATTTTAGAATTTATTCCCACCATACAATTGATCATCATCATCATCAAAGCGTTATTCCAATGGACCAACTCCTGTTGCAGTGAAATCTGAAAGTATCTTATGTTAGGAATTTTGTGTATTGCAATTTGATGGATGTATTATCATCTTAGCATCATTTGAATTTTCACACATGCATTGATTTAAGAAAACTTGAAATCTTGATTTACTCATGCATTGTTTTAAATCTTGTAAATCATATGTTTTATGCATGATTTATTTTTAATCTTGGATGCATTTAATTTGGAAAAGAAATTTTATAAATCAAGCTAGCCAATGGTTTTAAGAAGTTTCAAATCATTTTAGGTTTTTTGTGTTTCATGTTTTTAAACCACTTAGTTTGATTTAAAACATGTTTCCAAGCTTGATTTAATGGCCCAAAAAAGTTCCCTAAAGAAAATCTTTGAAATATGCAAAAATATGCATTTTTGGGAAACTTTGGTCCCAGGCCCGGGTCGACCGCGCAGTGTGGCCGGTAGACCGGCCCAAGGGACCCGGTCGACCGGCCACACTGCGCGGTCGACCGGGAAAGAGCCGTTGGGCCTCTTTTCAAACGGTCAGATTTTTTACCGTTGAGCCCGGGTCGACCGCCCAGTGTAGCAGGTCGACCGGGGACACGTGAAAACTCACTTTTTGAGTATAAAAGGAGTTTCATTCCCTTGTAAAAAGTGTTGATAAAAGAAGAGAAGAGAGCCTTCCTTGAGGTGTTTGGAGGCAAGAAAAAGGGGAATGAAGTAAGAGAGACCAAGGGGTCATTAGTGAAGCTAAAGCTTGGATTAATGAAGTTAAATCTCTAAGTAAGCTTTACTTTTATTAATCATATGTTATATGCTTTGTTTAAATTATTGGTAAATGATTTTTAGCATGTTAACTATGATGTGTTGAATCCATTCTTCTCTTAATCTTTGATTCAAGTTGGATTGGATTCTTCACCCTTGATTTCAAACCAAGTTTGTTTTAAAACTTTATAAAACATGTTGTGTCAAAACCTTTGATTTCTTTTGTAACATGTTTCATTTACTTGGTTGAATCAAATTGTTGTTTTCATTCATTTAAACCTTAGTTAAACCTTTGTTTTTGAAAACAACATTACACATGCATCACATGTTTAGACATAACTAATTTCATACAACTTGTGAGCTTTTGATTTTCATATCATCAACAAGTTGGTATTTTATACATGTGATTTGCATTTCACTTCAATCAAATCTTTGTGAGCTTTAAACTTTAAAATGCATTAAGCATACATTAATTGAGCCTTCATTTTAACTTGATTGAAGTTATCACACACACACATCATGAACATACACATTTGCATTCATATAGTGTTTGTGTGAGTTAGATTTTCAATTTCATATCCGCCTAATTAAGAGGCATATTAATTGAGCTTAAATTGTATCTCTTTGAGTGTTTGTGTAGACACTTCTTTGAGAAGAAATCTTCATCTTGTAAAGGTTATTGCTTAGCCTAAGAAAAGCATTGTGTAAAGGTTATTGCTTAGCCTAGAAAAGCATCTTGTATAGGTTGTTGTTTAGCCTAGAAAAACAACATTGTTAGGTTATTGCTTATCCTTGGAAAGCATATTGTAGAGGTTATTGCTTAGCCTTTTGCAAAAGCATAAATAGTGGAAATCCGGTGGGGTGTTGAGACACAAGCCGGTAGTGGATGTAGGCATTGAGGCCGAACCACTATAAATTATTGTGTAGTGGTATTTGCTTTGTGGTGATTGATTTGTTTAAGCTTCCGCATATTGTTTGTTAATCATCACATGTGACTAGTTAATTGTTAAGAAATTAAAATTGGCCTTGATTAGTCATTAAGTGTAGATCACCCTATTCACCCCCCCCCTCTAGGGTTAGGATCCCGGACTTTCATCTTAAACATGGGGAGGGCACTCATTTTCAGTGGCTCAGATTTTTTTAAAGGCAGACCATGCTATAGAGTTCCACTTCTCAACCCAGGATTTCTCAAAGTCGAGGATGAGGATTCGGAATGGAAATGCTACATTTCTTTCAACTGCTTGGTTCTTCTGCTTTAGGAGATTATTTTAAACTAGGACTGCTTTGTTTTCTATACCCCTTATATGTTTTATACACATGCTAAATTCCATTCTCTAAGAGCACAAAATACAGTCGCAATTAAACTCGACGTAGAAAAGGCCTATGACACTCTCAGAAGGTATTTCCTCCATGCATGTCTCACTCAGCTTGGATTTGAGCGACCCTTCATTTAAAAAATTATTCTTCGTGTTTCCTCGGTAAAATTCACGGTGCGAGTTAACAGCGAACATACCAAGAAGTTTCAGCCTGAGCGCGGCTTGCGCCAAGGCGACCTTCTGTCTCCATACCTCTACATCTTATGTGCTGAAACATTGACCAGGCAAGCAGCTAAAATGGTGGCATCCAAGAGACTACTTGTCACGCCCCCGGACCGGGCTCCCAAGAAGAGGTCCGGGAGAGTGAGGGGGTGATAATTATTTCTCCCAAGATCCGCGTGTGTGAGGATCCATAAATCAAATCACATCACTATCTGAATATTTCTGCGGAAGCTTTTGTGGTAATGCGACCCGGAGTCCGTGGACAACATCGAATTCCGCGTCGCATAGAACCCCTAGCATAAAGCCATCATTTTATGAACCATATCAGACTGGAATAAACCAACATAAATAAAATACAGAGCTGACAGTAACAGGATATTACATTTCCATTATGTTCAAGTTATAAGTAACAAAGTGCATTAATTACAATCCCAAGAAAGGCTAATAAAAGCCGAACAATACAAACTAATATCCACTACCCACATGTGACGTATCTCCGATGTCAAGCCCAATGTCTACATGACATAGCCGACAAGACAACCTGCACTCATGGCTCCACAGCCACAACTCTCAGCTCGGGGCGGGAAACTGAACCTGAGTACCAAAATAGTGGGTCAAACACGACGGTTTGGCAAACGGATGAAAAGACATAACAATATAGAAAATACCTTGAAAATCATTTAAACCTGTCAAAGCATTAGTTTCATAAAACAAGATAAACATTATTTCAAATACGTATGCAATATAAAACATGTACGGTATCCAAGGAAACGGGAAACGAGCAAGATGGCAACCACACAAAGCTAAGTCCTCTATCACCGAAGTGACATGAGCATATCGGGGTGTTGTCTCAGTCACCGAAGTGAGGAGATGCAACACAAGTAACATATACATAATATAATACAATACGGGACATGACCACGGTAGCGAGCCGGGCATCGGGGACCACAGTAGCAATCTGCGGCATCGGGACAAGACCACGGTAATAACCGGGTAGCGGGATCCAAACTGCAGCTGGCGGGACGGGAAGGGGTCTCCAAGTCGGTGGATCAAACCGGCAAGGAAAGCCAAGCTTAGTGGTGCCGACTCATAGGTCAAATCATGTAAAACGAGACATGTACAAATCATATGCAATGCACTTTAATAAACGGGCGGGACGGGGTGCTCAAAAGCACTAATTTCATTTCATTCGGGCATGTATAACCGGGCTAGCAAGAATGCTAAAAATACACTTTCAATGCCTTCGGGAATGCTAAATCAATATTCGAGAAATACGGGCTATCGTCGGGATTCAAGACAAATCTTAATTCGAGAAATCCGGGCTATTATCGGGTTTCAATATAAATCAAGTGAATAAGGACCCCGTATGTCGATTGTAATGATTACTTGGTACTCCTTGAGTTTAGGGACATTCCGGGCTCTTTATGCACTTTAGGTATTCAAACCTTAATCAAATTTTAAATAAACAAAACCTAATAGGGAGGGGAACCTAAGCACAACGTTAACCTAGTAGTACCTTACAACCTACTCAGTCATCGAAAGGAAAACGGATTCGCGATATCCAAACCAACCGATTTCGCGTTTAGATAAGAGAAAGGATATCCCGTCGTTCCGTTCCGTTCACGATTGAATTAGGTTAAGTACCGATACAACCGGATTAACCGTGTGGTAATGTCGGTTCAACCATCCTCAAAGGAAGTCAAACGGGTCCACAAAAGGGTCACTAAGTTCCATGTAAAGTTCATCTAATCACAGGACAAAAAGTCCATTTAAAGTCCACCTAATCATGGGGCAAAAGTCCGATGAAAGTCCATCTAGCAAAGGCCAAAGGTCCCTTTAAAGTCCACCTAACACAGGGCCAAAAGTCCCTTTAAAGTCCACTAAACATAGGGCCAAAAGTCCCTTTAAAGTCCACTAAACATAGGGCCAAAAGTCAGTTTTTCCAGCAGGTTTCCAGTTGGGCCGGTCGACCTGGCCCATGGCCGGTCGACCGCGTGCACTGTGGCTCGGTCGACCACGCCCTAGGCCGGTCGACCGCGTGCACTGTAGAACTGAGACTCCCGCAGTTCAGCAGGCTGCTCTGCAGGGGGGTCTGTCCTAGTGTCGCCGGTCGACCGCGCCTCTTGGCCGGTCGACCGCGTACACTGCGTAACAGAACCCAGGTTCTGTTACAGCAGTGCAGTGGTCTCTTCCATTTATTCCATTCTTTTCTTCATTCTTTCTAACATGTTTAGCAATCTAATACATGGATAAAACCAGCTATCAAGACTCTCAAATGTGCATTTCTTTCAAGTTTAATCAAGCCATTAATAACACAAAATACATGGTGAAATCATATACATTTTTATCAAGACTCATTCAAAGATAAAAGAGTCAAAACGTCCACTTGCCTTGGGTCTTTAATCAATGAAAAACCAGCTCTAATCACACTTGCAAGTCAAGATCAAAGTCTCTACAAAAAGCCCTAAAACAAACCCTAAAATGGGTCAAAACAAGCAATAAGAAGAGAGAGCTCCTAATAATGCAAATGGAGCTTCTCAAGGACCATATGAACATGAATCTAGAAGATGAGGAAGAGATCTTACCAATAGGTTCTCCAAATGAGCAAAGGAAGCTAAATGAAGATCTTGTGGAGATGGGATTTCTTCAAAAATGGTACTAATAGGAAGCTCTTGAGGTGGTGAAGAAGATGATGTAATCTTATGAGATGTTGGTGCAAGATTGGTGGAGATTGATGAAGGAGAAGCCAAGAAAAGGCCAAGCAAACCCTAGGCTCAAGGTGGCTGTGCTGGAAAAATGGAGAAGGAAGAAGAGATGGGTTCTCTTATAGCATATGAAATGGGCTCCACCACTTAAGGACTTTGAAAGGCTGAAATAGCGGTTTTCGGGACTTCGGATGAAATCGACGAAGAAGGAAGAAATGATCGTCGAAATATCTAGTTTCCAAAAAGTATATGTTTCACGGGTTTCGGGAATAACAATAATCCGGTACAGATTTAGTGTGAAAAGACTGTTTTGCCCTTGAAGCTAGAAAAGTCAAGTTTCAGGGTTCGGGACGGGAACGGGATCAACATGAAAGTTGAAGGCAATAATAAAACAAGTAAATCGGGATAAAATACAAGTCGAGAAAACCAAGATCAAACCTCAAGTACACGAAAGCCATAAACAGGGTACCCCCAAAGGGCCCCACACTAAAACCAAGACACTCAAAATATCTCAAAGCTATAACAAGCTATTTTAAATCCAAATTAAACCAAAAACCACGAGACACACTTAGAGCTAAACACAGCTCCAAAAACACTAATCTGGGCCTCTCGGGTCGGGGTCTCACACTACTCTTCCCCAAAATCGCTCCCAATGGAGACCAAGTAAGTGTGTCGTAGTTTGCAGATGACCTCCTGCTCTTTCTTTGCCCTAATGCCCGCACCCTTCTAGGCCTCCATAAGCTAGCTCCTTACCATTTTCGAAGAGGAAACAGGTCAACGCATCAATCGTACCAAGAGCCAAATCTTGTTCTCCAAAAATGTATCTCCACGGACAGTTCGTGAAGCCAAAGTGTGACGTTTTGGTTATTTCATTATATATATTATTTGTTTTATTATTATTATGTAATTGATTGTATTTTAGTTAAATACGCGATTAGTCTAAGTGGGGACCACGCTAGACTTAGGTTGGTGAGTTAGGTTGGTCATATAGGCATCTTGACCCATAATTTACCAGGGCCCAGTTTAGTGGGTATAATTCTTCTCTAACAAAAACTCTAGTTTTCTTCTAATCCAAACTCTTATTTATTTAGAACCCAAACTCTACTCTTTTTAGAATTTAAGTTGCATTACAACTTTTATTCTTATTCTCTATTTATAGACTACCACACTCTTTTATTTTCACAAACAACTCTCTCTCTCTCTCTCTCTCTCTCTCTCTCTCTCTCTTCCAACTTTTCTCTGGGATAGCACATTGGGCTTTGGCAGTAGGAATTCTAGACCGTCTCCCTCAACCGCGGACCGCAGGCAAGTACCTAATCATAATTTATAGATTTAAGACTTGTGTTATTCCTTGATTTGCGTGTTTATGCATATAGAAACCCCTTTTTATGCCCTTTCATGATGATGCATATTGGGGGTTGATTCAACTGATTTTCTCATGACTGTGTTACTGTAGCAATATTCCGATCTTTATGTTGATGATATAGCCCACCCATATTTGGATTTCAAAACCTTGTTTTTTACTTCCATGATTCTGTAGATTTGTTAATAGGATACCCTTTGGAAACCGAGAGAAGACCAGACCTTTCAACATGTTCCCAGGCTTGGAATCGTGAAGACTGTACCCGTGTGGGGCCCAGGTGGGCCACTTGATGATGAATCTGGTCTTTGGATTCGGGAGGGGACCGCCAGGCTACCCTAGAGGGGCTGGTCCCATAGGCAGTGGACACCCCTAGGCCACCAGCTATTAGGTTGATGGCGTGATTGAGGGGAAAAGAATTAGTTTTGGATATTAGGCAGTGCCGGGACCCATTGGATGATCTGATTATAGATCCGGTCCATTCATCGGACCGGATACGGCAGGGCGACCTTAGAGATGTGGACCTGTGCGCGGTTGACCCCTCTTGGCTCACCATGTGAGGGTTTATACAATTGGGGCGTGAGACACTTTTGAAATTGTTTCCTTATTAGATCTAATAGTGGGGGGTCAAGGGATGAGACCTGATGACCAGTCGGGGCCATAGATCTTATAGTAGGGCCCTGGGTGACCTTGATGATAGGGTCTGATCTGGGTCTTGCTTAGCGGGACGCACGATTTTAACAAACCGAATGGTCCAGGCGAGGAGTTCAATCTTGTTGGAGGCATTTTGTTACAGAACGAGTTTTGTTGGACGAATTGTCGCGACCCCGGACCGGGTCAAGCTGGCCTAATCCGGGATCGGGACTAAAGATTTGAGATCAGATGAAACGAATAAAGAACGGTTGTCAATACCATGAATTTATTTTTAACCAATACGTATACGAGCCAATAAAAAGATGCCACTTGTATTTGTGATTTCCCACAAGCGTCCGCGGTTAGGATATCACAACAACATAAATATTTCTTTGAATGCAGAAGCGTGTAGCAAATCTAATTCATATTTTTATATCCAAAATAGCATGATTGATAACACATTTATAACAAGTATCAAAATGAGAAATGATCATGTTAGCATTTCCTAAAAGTATAGAGTTAGAGTTTATACAAAAGGTCAGTTAATTACATTTCCCAAAATAGAGGCCAACAAAGGCCAATACAACTAAATAGTTTTTCCAAAAGAATAGGTTATCCATAAACCCCAAAATGAATCGTATCTTGAGGCAACCGAATGTCTAGACGACATCATCAGCGTGCCATTTAACTAAGTGTTGCGGTTCTCCGATTGTCTCCTCATGCTCCTCATCGGGATAACCAACAACTGGACCTGAGTACCAAATAAATGGATCAGACACAACGGTCTGGCAGGTGGGTGAAAAGATATGACAATTCAATAATAAATACATTTACCTTGGATAACATTAAAAACCTATTTAAACAACGACTTTCATAAAAGAAATGAATCATTTATTCAAAAAACATATTTGCAAGGTAAAACATGTAAAGGTAACCAAGGAAACGGGAAACAAGCAAGATGACAACCACAGAAAGCTAAGTCCTCTATCACCGAAGTGAGAAGAGCATATCAAGGCGTTGACCTCAGTCACCGAAGTGAGGAGCTACAACGAAATTTACATATACACATATAATAATACTAAACATGACCACGGTAGCGAGTCGGGCATCGGGAACCACGGTAGCAAGCTGGGGTATCGGGACAAGACCACGGTAATTACCGGGTAGTGGGATCAAAACTGCAGCTGGCGGGACAAGAGGGGGATTTCCAAGTCAGTGGATCAGACCAACAAGGTTATCCAAGCTTAGTGGTGCCGACCCATAGGTCAAATAACAGAAATCAAGGCATGTACAAAATACAAATGATGCACTTATATAATCGGGCGGGAAGGGGTGCTCGACGACACAATTATCAATTCAATCAGGAAGTGCATATCGGGACTAGCAAAATGCTACAGTTGTAATCTCAGTATTTTCCGGAATAATAAATCATAAAACATGAATTTCGGACAAGTATCGGGGTTTAAAATTTGATCAAGGTGAATAAGGGTTCCGTATGTCGATTTCAATGTAGATTTGGTACTCCTTGAGTTTGGAAACATTCTAGGCTCCTTATACACCTTATGGATTTTCAAGACTTCCAATGAATATTCGTGATGTGGTTTCTTTCTGAAACGGTTGTTAAACAATTGTTATAAGTCTTTCTATCACAATAGGGTTCCCAACAAACCTCTCTTAATCATTTAAACATTTCATTTTCGCTCCCAAAATAGTCCCAAATGAACAGTGTTCATCGCTCGAGCGGACTAGGGGTTCGCTCGAGCGAAGTGCTCTCTGGAATGGTTTTTTGGAAGGGTTCACTCGAGCGAGCTAAGGTCTGCTCGATCGAACTCGTCCAGTTCAGGTTAGTTCGAGAGAACTATTCGTGCGCTCGAACTAACCACTCTCTGGAATGAGCTCTGGGAAGGTTCGCTCGAGCGAACTGTCTACTGGATGGAACAAAATCCTTTTCTGGACAGGTCGCTCGAGCAAACTGTCCAGAAATTGGTTCCGGGACAGTTCGCTTCTCTTCGTTTTCCACTTCTTACAAACTCCTTTGAGCCTCACTCTCACATAAAAATAAGGAGGGTTAAAACCTTTTTAAAACCTTTCTCAAACCCCATCAATCTTGCACAAAATCTATCTAATCACCTCCATTCTCTTCACATTCAATCACCAAAGTAAGAGAAGAATCCAACAATCACAATGGTTCATTTGAGCCATATTCAAGAGATAAATAAAGGATTATAAACCACATTTCCCTGACAATAAATTAGTTAGCAAAACTCTTAAATGAGCATTTATTTTAAATCAATACAAACTAATAAACATGAATATAAATGACAACCAACCACATTCCTCATAAAACCATTAAATGCTAAACTTATCATTTCATCTACTTGCCTTAGTGTCTCTAACAAGCAATCCAAGCTCTAAACAAGCTAATCAAGCCTTTAATCACCTTACAAGTTGTAACATCCCGAAATTCCAAGGTTGTAATTAGTCTAGTTAATTGTGCTTTTAGCTAATTAAGCTCGTTTATAAGCCAAAAACAGATCCGATTAATCTTTAGGGTCGCACATGCGAAGTTGGATTGAGATTTGAGCCCGTTTGGGTATAGTAGGGTGTGTGTCGCTATTTCCAGAAAGTTCCAATGGCTTTTTAGTATTTTCCGCTTTTCGAGATTTTGGCACCATCGGGTAGATAACTTAATTTCCCGGACTTTGTCCTTCTGTTGCATTTCGATCCGAACCCTCAAACCCGACCCAAAACCCGACCTGACCCGAACCCACCTAAACTTATTTTATTAATTCCCAAAAAGTCAAACCCCATTCCCCATTTCCTATTTCCGATTTCCTATTTCCCCACCCTCCTCCACCTTTAACCCACGTGAGTCCCACCCCCCTAACCCATGTGCAGAACCCATACTCCATTTCCCATTTCCATTTCCCCCTTTTCCTTTACTAAGTCAAACCCAGGCTCTTCTCATTCACTCCACACAGCAGCCCCTTCTCCCCCCTTTTCTTTTGCTCTCAGTCTCTCTCGTTCTCCCTCCCTCACGACGTGCTACCACCGTCGCCGAACCACGCCGCCGCCACCACCATGACCGAGACCCTCTCTTCTCCACTATCTTATCTCATCTCCCATCTCTCATTTCTCTCACTCATTTCTCTCTTCCCAACTCCTTGCTGCCCCACCATCTTCAACCCATTCTCGTCACCGCCGAGCCATCACCGTCGCAGTCGGCGACCCACCTGCGCCACTACCGGTCACCACCGAACCCACCTCTCTATTTTCCCTATTTCTCCATCTCTCTATTTCCCCATTTCCAATCTCTATTTCTCTCTTCCTTTCTCTTTTTTCTTTCTTCACTTCATTCTCTCTCTTACTTTTTCTTTCTCACTCCTCCCTGCCAACGTGGGATGATTCCCATCACCCACCCGTCTCTCGTCTTTCTTTATTCACTCTTTCTCTTCCTTTCTGCTACTATTCTTTCTCTGTTTCCCTTCTTGTTTCTTTTTCTTTATTTCATTC
Source organism: Camphora micrantha (assembly GCA_003546025.1). Lineage (NCBI taxonomy): Eukaryota > Viridiplantae > Streptophyta > Magnoliopsida > Laurales > Lauraceae > Camphora > Camphora micrantha. The sequence goes on from QPKB01000489.1 coordinate 20,361, forward strand.
TCTCCCACACTCTTTACTGTCAAATATGGTAACCCCTCACCATCTCACCATGTCATCATCCCTCTCTCTCTCTAATTCTCTCCCATTCTTTCTCTCATTGTTTTTCTTTCTTTCATTCTGTCTTGTTCATTCTTCTTGTCAATGGACCACCATGACCCTCCATCACCACTAATCAGTGGGCCACTGATCAAGTGGACCCCATAACCTCCGATGATCACCATCATCTCCGCGTAGACCCCGCGAGCCTTTCATTCCTAATTTCAAGCTTCACTGTTTGGTAAGCCCCCCGTTTTCCCTTAGGTTTGGGTTAAAGCATTTCGAGTGTAGTAGTGTGTTAGATAGCTTAGAGCTTCCATTTCTTTTGGTTTATGTTTTAATTTAGTTTCATTTTCTAATTACCCCTTAGGTTTGGTTTGTTTGGCTATGGAGCTAGGATTGTGGATTTGTGCAATTTCGACCAAAGGCAAGTAAATATCTATATAATGGCTTCAATATGTTTGTCTTTCCTTGATTTGATCATTGATGATGATTTAGATGACCATATGCTCAATTGATACCTTCGATTTTGGAAAACATGATAATTATGTTTAATTATTTAATGAAATGGGTTCTTAATTGGATGGTTAGATTGGTTGGATGGATTTTGGTTTGAATGGAGTTGATGAGAGGGAGTATGGATGTATGTGGAGAGGGCAAGGCCCTATTTTCTTTGTTTGCAAGATTAGAATGGAAGGGCTAGGCCCTTCATATTGACTGATTACTTGTTCAGGGATTTTGGAAAGGGGTTCCCACCCATTTCACTTTAGTTACAGAACTGAGGTTTTGTAATTGCAGTGTATGCGGTCGACCGGCCAAGGGGACCGGGTCGACCGGCCACACACAGTCAGGCTCTCTGGGGCCTGATGAAGAACACTGTGCACATCATTTGTTTACAGCTTTCGGTCGACTGGACTTGGTCGGGTCGACCCGGTACTCTGTGTGGGATGTCGACCGGCCAAGGGCTAGGTTGATCGGATGAACTGTGGCACCTTTTGGAAACGGCCTTTTAGACCCTATCTTGGACAGACTTAGTGTTAGAATCACACGATCAATGAGAGGGGGGGTGCATCAATGACGTCTCAATACTTTTACTTGAATACTAATAAGTCCAAATAATCAAAGCAATAGTCAAGCAACCACAGGAACACAAGGTTTTAACGTGGTTCACCCAAAGGCTACGTCCACGGTGCAACGACTAGCGGACACCAATCCGAGGCTAGTCTTACTGATTAATTCTGAAGCTTCAACTTCAAGGAGCACCCACCCCTGATTCAGATAGCACCCACTATCTAGGAAGCAACAACTCCCTTTACAATTCATCTGCACCAACAGACAGGATCACCAAACCCCAACACCAAGCACCCACTTGATGTTTTACAAAGATTAGAGAAGAACGCTTTACAGAAAGTCCTTTCTACAATCTCTCACTCTCAATCCCATACAAATCAGATTTAATAAACATGAATTGAGAAGTACTTATCTAAAGAAACTACTGATGAAGAACCATCTTCTTGATGCAGGGTTTCTTCTTTACTTGTTGTAAAGAATCACAGCAGCGTCTCCTTGCAAGCTCACACACCGTCACAAATCTTCTCTCTGTTTCTGTGTGTCTCTCTGTTTTTGTTCAACGATCCCTAGCATGCCTTTATATAGGATTTGCCAACCCTAATTCGTGATTGTAAAAAGGCTAGGAGAGGTTTTGGAAACTCCTGCAATGATTAGAAGAGATTCCCTGCTTTTTCTCGCGCAACTTTCTGTTTTGTAAACTCCTTCAAGGATTGGAAAAGATCCCCTGCTTTTTCTAGCGCAAGTTTCTGTTTTGAGCTCTGCGCGTGACCGACCTCAGTGCTTGAACGAGCTTTTGCGCTTTACCGAGCTGCTCAGTGCTTGAAAGACTTTACCGAGCTGCTCAGTGCTTAACCACGCACTACGCTTTACCAACCTCAATGCTTTGCTGAACTGATCGAGCTCAACGCTTCGCCAGTGCTTGAACGATCTCTGTGCTTGACGCTTTGCCGAACTGACTGAGCTCAATGCTTCGCTAGTGCTTGAACGATCTCTGCGCTTGACGCTTTGCCGAATTGAGTTGTCATGGCCGGGATCAGTGCTTTTACCGAGCTCTGTGCTTTTACTGTGCTCTGTGCTTTTTCCAAGCTATGTTCTTTTACAGAATGTTTTGCTTTTACCGATCTCTATTCTTTTACCTTGATTCTATCTTTTACCGGGCTCTTTGCTTTTACCGATCTCCTTGTTTTTACCGATCTCATGTCTTGTTACCGTAACTGCGCTAATGCATTCTGTGCCGAGCTGAGGCATCCTGTGCTGTGCCGAGCTGAGACATTCTGTGCTGTGCCGAGTTGAGACATTCTGTGTTGTGCCAAGCTGAGACATTGTGTGCTATACTCGTGTGACAATGTGTTGATAATAATTCCAACACACAATGCCGAGCTTCAGACATCAAACTCTCTTCAAAATCCAATAATCTCCCCCTTTGGAATTGTTGGCAACACTTGGAACATGTTAACCATCAATCGATCTTGCACACTTGCACACAAGTTTCTGTTCTGTTCTGAACTACTGTAGCATGTCTTTTCGGCAGTTACAGCTCCTCCTGAACAACATGTTCTAACAATTTATTCTCCCCCTTTGAAAATAATCACAAAGGGACTTGCTGAGGAGCAAAAAGAATAGCAATAATGCATGCTCCCCCTAACAAGAAGGTCTCTTAATGCTTGGGAGAGTGAGTAACTCCCAATTTCTTGCGAAGATACTCAAAGACTTCCTTTGGTAGAGGCTTTGTAAAAATATCAGCCACTTGTTCAATGGTTGGAACATATTCCAGTTTTACCTCACCGTTAGTAACCTTTTCTTTGAGAAAGTGATAACGTATGGCAACATGCTTTATGCGGGAGTGCTGGATAGGGTTCTTGGAGATATGAATGGCACTTGTGTTGTCGCAGAAGATTGGCGTAGGATCTCTCGTCTGAACACCGAGATCTGAGATCATTTGACACATCCACGAAAGAGAAACTGAATCTTGCTTCTTGCTGTGCCAAGCCACCAATCTTTCACCAAGATAGAATGCACCTCCACTTGTGCTTTTGTGGTCATCTACACATCCAGCCCAGTCAGCAACAGAATATGCAATAGGAGAGAATGATTTACCTTTCGGATACCAGATGCCGAGCTCCAAAGTACCCTTGAGATACCGAAATATCCTCTTCACTGCTGTAAGGTGCTCTTCCGTTGGTGATGCCTGAAATCTCGCCACCATACATACCGCATGTAGAATGTCCGGTCTTGTAGCTGTCAAGTAGAGCAAGCTCCCTATCATTGATCGGTAAGTGGTGTGATTAACTAATGGAGCTTTGTCGTCTTTGCTTAGCTTTGTGTTCGTGGACATAGGCGTGCTCACCTGCTTGCTGTCTTCCATGTTGAACCGTTTCAGCATCTCCTTGATGTATTTCAACTGTGATATGAAGATACCATGCTTCAGCTGCTGTACTTGGAGACCAAGGAAGAAACTCTGCTCTCCAGGCATTGACATCTCAAATTCATTCTTCATCTCTTCAGCAAAATTTCTACACAACTCCTCGTCATTACCGCCAAAGATTATGTCATCGACATAAACTATGACAACCAGCCGGTTGTTTTGCTCTGTTTTGATGTAGAGATTGCTATCAACCAGTCCTTTGCCAAACCAATTTTGCGAAGATAACTGTCCAGCCGTGCATACCAGGCCCTCGGTGCTTGTTTCAGGCCATGTAGAGCCTTCCTCAACTTACACACCAGGTCTGAACTGTTGCTCAAGAGAAAACCGTCTGGTTGCTCAATGTAAACCTCTTCCTCAAGTAGCTCATTCAAAAAGGCTGACTTCACATCCATTTGAAACACCTTAAAGTTCTTGTATGCAGCCAATGCTAGGAACATTCGTATGGCTTCCAGACGAGCCACTGGTGTGAAGGTTTCTTCAAAATCTATGCCTTCAATTTGAGTATAGACTTTACAAACTAACCTTGCTTTGTTTCTCACAACTTGACCATCTTCATTCAGCTTATTTCTAAAGACCCATTTAGTACCTATGACATTCTTATCAACAGGTCTAGGGACTAAATCCCAAGTGGAGTTCTTCTCTATTTGCTCTAACTCCTCATGCATAGCCTTTAACCAATTTTCATCAAGGCTTACTTCGGCCACTGTCTTGGGTTTTATCATTGATACTAGTGAAAAAGTGTTTGCCACACTATGTCTAGTTTGAACACTAGCCTTAGGATTTCCAATTATTTGGTCCTTAGGATGTTGTTCTACCCAAGTGTTGTGCTTTTCAGGAGTAACAACTTTTGAACCGTCCCTTGATTCCTTAGAATCATTAGGTTCAACACTTTCATCATCCAACTCAGACAAGTCCTCATAAACTAGACTTTCTTCATAGGTTTCATGCATGGGTTCATAAGGTTCATCAATTCTAACATCAGCACTTTCTACAATCTTTCTGGTCCTTTTGTTAAGACACCTATATGCCTTGCTAGTGGAGGAGTAACCCAAAAATATACCTTCATCAGCTCTTTCTTCAAATTTTCCCAGATTCTGTTCAAGTCGCTTAATGAAACACTTGCTACCAAATATCTTGAAGTGCTTGACTGAAGGTTTCCGTCCAAACCACAATTCATATGGTGTTTTGTCTTCATGTCGCCTGATCATGCATCGATTCTGAATGTATACAGCTGTATGGACTGCTTCCTACCAATATCTATCAGCCAGTTTGCTCTCAACCAGCATAGTGCGTGCCATTTCCTGCACAGTGCGGCTCATGACCTTTGTCACAGATCTGACTTACACTTAGCAGGTTGTGTTTAAGTCCAGACACATACATCACTTCCTCAGAACTGATCTTGCCTTCTTTCAGCTGAACAGCGCCTTTGCCACAGATTTTGGCGCCGTCGTTGTTGCCGAATTTTACAGAGCCACCCTCAAAATGTTGTAGCTTTGTGAACTTGGCTTTGTCACCGGTCATATGACTTGAACAACACCGTCAAGGATCCATGGTGCAGCCTTCTTTTGAGCATTGAAAGCGGTTTGCACAATGAAGGACTCCTTGGGTTCTTCTGCCCTTTTCTTCACCCTCCAGACCTTGACCTGAAATTGGTTAGCAATATGCAACCTGCAGTCCCTAGCCAGGTGACCAAAGTTGTGACACTTATGGCACTCAATGTTGTGGCTACTTAGGACTGAGAAAGGGTTCCTAGTTGCAGTCATACTAGGTTTAATATAAAGTCTACAATCAGCTATTTTATGTCCATATCTATTACAATTGAAATAGTAACCATAAAAACTGAACTTTCTTTGTTTCTTGAATGGCTGGTTAGACTTCACACGTATAGTCTCTTTCTTAGGCTGGACGGTGGGCTTCACAGCTTTAGAAGGTGTAGCTGTTTGCTTCAGAAACTTGGGTGGTGCTGTTGTCTTTTCAGGAGGTGCAGCCTTGGAGGATTCTCCGGTCTCATATCCTAGACTGAATTTGATGTGGGGAGGCCTTTGAACTTTCAACAGGTTGTTTAGCTTCATTGTTCCATTGATCGCTTGGAGCACTTTGAGCTTTTGATTAAGTTTTAAATTTTCAGCCCTTGCTCCAAGGATTTCATTCTCAAGTTTCACAACCTCCTCAGTTTTAGTACTAACTTGGTTTTCTAGAATTTCAATGGTTCTCTTGAACTCTTCAACTTGAGTCTTTAAGGAAATTACAAAACTTTCAGCATCATGGAGGAGTTTCAGATTTTTCTTACTTGTTTTTCACTCCAAGCTTAACTCCCTAAGTGCCGTAATCAGTTCTCCTTCAAGGTTGACCTCGGCCTCATCATCATCAGCCTCCAGCTCTTCCTCCTCTTCAACAGTGACCATGAAGAGTGCTTCGTTCGACTCAGCTGAGTCGTCATTGTCTGAACTTTTAGACGCATCGTTGGTGTAATGGCTGATGAAGCTTTTAGTCTTTCCTGTTTTGTTGAACCTCTGCTTTCTCTGACTTTTATCAGCATAAGAGTCTTCTTCATCATTGTCCTTGAATGGACACTTCGCAGCAAAGTGGCCAACACCGCCACAATTGAAGCACTTGAAAGGTAACTTCCCCTTGTACTTTTCGTTGCTGCCTTTCTTCAATCTTCTGACGAATTGAGCTTCAAGCTCATCATCAGAATCATCACCGAGATCAGCATCCTCTACTTTTTTCTATACCTTGAAGGCCGCCTCTCTGTCAGACAAGGATGTCTTACCTATGCGCATCTCATAGGCAGTAAGTGATCCATGCAGTTCTTCCATGGAAAACACATTCAGGTCCTTGGCTTCTTCAATGGCAGAGACTTTTGATTCGAACCGGGGATGAAGCGATCTCAGAACCTTTTTGATGATGACCGGTTCTTTGATTTCCTCCCCCAGTCCATGGATGGTGTTGATGACTTCATTGACCCGCAGCATATAGGAGTCAACATTCTAGCTTTCCTCCATGTGAAGAGACTCGAATTGTGAGCGATGAGTCTGCAACTTCGCCTCCTTGATTTTGTCATCACCTTCATGAATATTTTGCAACTTGTCCCACACTTCTTTTGCAGTCTTGCATGTCATGACTTTGACAAGCTCACTGTCGACAAGGCCGCTATAGAGAGTGTTCTGTGCCTTAGAGTCATTGTCTGCTAGCTTCTTTGTTGCAGCATCAGTGGGTGTGATAGAAGCGTTGTAGCCAACTTTTACAGCCTCCCAAACATCATAGCCAAGTGACTTAATGTAAGCCTGCATCCTTAGCTTCCATAAGGAGTAGTTAGTACCATCAAACAATGGTGCTTTTGTGTTCCCAGTATTGGACCCCATGTGATTCGTTTAGAGATCACCCTCAGCGTGTTAATGCTTGCTAAAGGAACCTCGCTCTGATACCAATTGTTAGAATCACACGATCACTGAGAGGGGGAGTGAATCAGTGACGTCTCAATACTTTTACTTGAATACTAATAAGTCCAAATAATCAAAGAAATAGTCAAGCAACCATAGGAACACAAGGTTTTAACGTGGTTCACCCAAAGGCTACGTCCACGGTGCAACGACTACCCGGACACCAATCCGAGGCTAGTCTTACTGATTAATTCTGAAGCTTCAACTTCAAGGAGCACCCACCCCTGATTCAGATAGCACCTACTATCTAGGAAGCAATAACTCCCTTTACAATTCGTCTGCACCAACAGATAAGATCACCAAACCCCAACACCAAGCACCCACTTGATGTTTTACAAAGATTAGAGAAGAACCCTTTACAGAAATTCCTTTCTACAATCTCTCACTCTCAATCCCATACAAATCAGATTTAATAAACATGAATTGAGAAGTACTTATCTAAAGAAACTACTGATGAAGAACCATCTTCTTGATGCAGAGTTTCTTCTTTACTTGTTGTAAAGAATCACAGCAGCGTCTCCTTGCAAGCTCACACACCCTCACAAATCTTCTCTCTGTTTCCGTGTGTCTCTCTGTTTTTGTTCAACGATCCCTAGCATGCCTTTATATAGGATTTGCGAACCCTAATTCGTGATTGTAAAAAGGCTAGGAGAGGTTTTGGAAATTCCTACAAGGATTAGAAGAGATCCCCTGCTTTTTCTCGCGCAACTTTCTGTTTTGTAAACTCCTTTAAGGATTGGAAAAGATCCCTTGCTTTTTCTCGCGTAAGTTTCTGTTTTGAGCTCTGCGCGTGACCGACCTCAGTGCTTGAACGAGCTTTTGCGCTTTACCGAGCTGCTCAGTGCTTGAAAGACTTTACCGAGCTGCTCAGTGCTTAACCACGCACTACGCTTTACCAACCTCAATGCTTTGCTGAACTGATCGAGCTCAACGCTTCGCCAGTGCTTGAACGATCTCTGCGCTTGACGCTTTGTCGAACTAACCGAGCTCAATGCTTCACCAGTGCTGGAACGATCTCTGCGCTAATGCATTCTGTGCCGAGCTGAGGCATCCTGTGCTGTGCCGAGCTGAGACATTCTGTGCTGTGCCGAGCTGAGACATTCTGTGCTATACTCGTGTGACAATGTGTTGACAATAATTCCAACACACAATGCTGAGCTTCAAACATCAAACTCTCTTCAAAATCCAACACTTAGGTGGGACCTTGGCTATCCTTTTTAGACTCATTTGACTATATGTGAGGATGTTTTGAGCCAATGTTCTTCACGGTTATTCCGGTTGTATCGGGATCCAACCTAGCTCCATCTTGAACGGTATGGGACAACGGGATATCCCCTTTATATCTATGCACGAAGTCTGTTTGTTCTGGTATCGTGAACCCTAATCCATTTCGTTGATTGAGTAGGTTGTACGATGCTTCGGGATTAACATTGTACTTAGGATTGGATTGTCTATCACAAATGATTCTGAATTGTACCGTCTGGTACTATCTACATGTAACGAACAAGTTCATTAGCACTGTTTACTTTACTTTGTTTGGGGATCACATTGAGAACTTAGATGATGGACTTAGGATCCCCTTTGATGTTTCGTTTGTTTTGAGGTTTGGTTGAAGTGTTGAGGTTAGGGGGCTTTGATTGTAAGGCTTGAAGAGAACTACTATTGAAGTTTGTTTGAAGTCTGATTTGATTTGAAGCGAAGTAGTTTCTCTATTGTTTGATGAATCTTGTTTGCGCAAGAAAGCCTGGCCCCTCACTGATTGTCCATTTCGGATTCTTTGTGTCAGGCACCACATGTGTAAGGATTCTGATTTTATAGCCTCGAGGCAAGATTGGGCCAGAACCCACGGGGACCAAGCCACATGAGCCAAGAGATGATTGTTATTGTTATTGTTATTGAACATCGAGTTTTGACGCTCACTCATGGACTTGGGTGCGTTAGAATTGTTATTGTTATTGAACACCGGGTTTTGACGCTCACTCATGGACATGGGTGCGTTAGAAACAATGTGGACCGCCTACCTTGATAGTCTATTTATGATCCGAATGCTATGTCGCGACCCCGGACCGGGTCCCCACAATAGGGCGGGCCTAATCTGGGATCGGGACTGATAATGTGATGTTGTAATATGATGTATGATTGATTGTTCCAATTTATTGAAAC
>QPKB01000490.1:0-29409 GCA_003546025.1 Camphora micrantha
GTAAAGGCAAGGTCAGGCCTCGTCGACGTCAAGTACTGAAGTGCACCTGCAATACTCCTATAGAGAGAAGGATTTGCCATGAGAGGAGAATGTTCGGTGGAGAAGGAATTCTTGTAGCTGCAAGGAGACCCAACTGGCTTTGTAGAAATCATGGATGTGCGAAGAAGTAGGTCTTTGGTGTACTTGTTTTGAGATAAAAATAATCTTGTGGAAGTGTAACTAACCTCAACACCAAGGAAATGATGTAGGGGTCCCAAGTACTTCATATCAAATACTAGATTGAGGCGAGAAAGTAGAGAGGACATATATTGATTGTCATTACCAATCAGAACAAGATCATCCACATAGAGAAGAATTATAGTAATAGAGCCGTTGTGAAACTTGACAAACAGAGAGGCATCATCAAAGTTAGTGAGAAATCACAACCCAATTAGAATACTTGAGAATCTCTTATACCAAGCACGTGGTGCCTGTTTAAGTCGAAAGAGGGACTTGTATAGCTTGCAAACATGATTGGGAAAGGACGAATCTTGAACCCCTCTGGTTGTTCCATATAAATGTCTTCTTTCAAAATGCCATGAAGAAAGGCATTAGTGATGTCCATTTGATGTAGAGGCCAACCAAAATGAGCTGCTAATGGAAGGACTACACTAATGGTAGAGTGTCTAACTACTGGACTGAATGTCACTACAACAAAAATGATTTTCGCGGCAAATATTCTGCGATGTTTTGAAATTTCGTCACTAAATGGTGCTTTTAGCGACGAAATATTCATCTTGTCACCTATAAAAAAAAATGCAAATTATTTAGCGACGATAATTTTGAATTGTCGCAAAATATTGTCGCAAAATCCTTGGCGCCAAGAAATGGAGTTGGCGCCATCTAGAGGTGAAGTTTTCCCGACTAAACTGTTTATTTGGCGACGTGTTATTTTCGTCGGTAAATATTTTGCACTTTATGTTTATTAAGAATTTTTCGCGACAAAAGCAAGTCACCGAAAAATTTCTTAAAATTAATCTGCGACGAAATTATTTCGTCACAGAACATATCAAATTTGGAGTGCGCGCGGGTCGTCTTCGCGGGTCATTTTTTGGCAATATTGGGCGACGAAATGAAAAATCGCATATTGGACTTAACATAACCACATCGCAACTCATTCTCTTTCAACGAAATCTCTCTCTCTGATCTCTTTCATTTCTCTCAACGAGTTTCTTTTACAGAGGATCTCTTTATCTTCTTCAGATTTCAAAATCCAAGAGGTAATCTAGTTTTCCCTTCTTTCTCTGAAAATCTCTGGTTTTGTTTATGTGCAAAATTTCTTTTGGAGATGCATACGAATCATGTACAGTGATGTTATTCTTGTTAAGGTTCTGAGAAATCTTCACCCTGCAAGAAGAAGAAAGAGAAGAAAACCCTTCCCTCAAAGAGGTGACAACAAGAAGAAGAAGGAAAAAGAAGTAGAGAAGGGGAAACCTGCTTTTGAGGTAAGTGCTTTCTCATTTTTATCTGAAACCTGCTGTTTTTCTATGTTGGTTTCTTTTGATGTTGGTTTCGTTTGAAACAGTAACAAGATTTGTCTTTCTCTTTCTGTGTATTAGTGTATTGGTTTCGTTTATTGAGCAATGTCGATAGACAGTGAGTAATCCCTACACCTCCCCATTGCCAGTAACCCAAGCATTGAAACCTTACACATCTGACCCACTAACAGAAACAGAGTCATAAAAATATCCCTAAATCTATCAGATCTTCCTCTTTCGTTTGGAGGTATTTCTTCTTACCTTCGTTTAAATTTTCTTTTTCTCTTTTTATGTGGTGAGGGATCTACAATTCAGGTGGGCTTGAGCAAAGAACAACGAGTCCTAATTTCTAAAGAAGTGCAGGGCAACAGTTCTATAGTTTGTGCCTAAATATTGATTGACAAGAGACTCAATGAGATAATATGTTTATCTAGCATGAGCAAAGAACATTATTCCAGTCCTGATTTCTGAACAAGTGCAGGGCAACAGTTTTACCGTGTGTGCTTAAAAATGGTTTAACAAGAAACAGATTGAGTGGGATTCAGGATGTTTACTTGTGAAAAATATTTAGCATGCAAACTTTGCCACAATGGTCATTTGAACACAAAATAAAATGCAATAAATGCCATCACGCAAGAAAACAGATAAGCTTTTGGGTTAACATTGATTTATTTTTGTCTGGGTACAATGGCAGTGGATGATTCAAGGACCTGAAATTAAAAGGCTCAAGGTCCATGCCAAGGAGCACAAAGGTGGAATTGAGCGTAATGCCTCAAAGTCATCAGATTTCTAAGCCTTCAATACTCAGAACTCCAATGTACATGCACAGATGAAAGTTGGTTGCTTTCATAATCATACCACATAGTTACTGAAATTACAACCCATGACCAGCATTTAAGCTCATCAAAATCACACATTTGCCAAAAAGCATGTTTGTAAAGTGACGACAGAAAAGCTATTTGGAGGTGTTTTAGGAGCTTCTATTTAAATTTTGACAAATCTAAGTTCTAGTGTGAGAGAAATAGTTAGGATTTTTTTACAGGAGTATTAAACTAAGGCATAACAAATCTTCAGAATATATTACAAGTCACAACTATACTGTTTGTTATTAGGGCTGTTCACATTATGAACACTTGAACAAATTTTTCTTAGCATTAGTAGCTTTTGAAAATATTGGAAGATTGCAGCCAAAGTAACTATGAATCTCTTGCATGTGGCTTAAAATCTTAATATGTCTGATGGGATGGCCGCCATCACTAATGAGAGAATGCAAGAAGTTTTTCTCTATGGATAGGTAATATGACTTGAATATGGAACCTTGTGAGGTTGGGACAAGGACAATGAACACCTTCGACTGTGCTACAGAGGCTACAGAGAGTTTCATTGACTGAAGAATCATAGTTTTGGGGTGTATGTAGAAATACAAACCTGAGGTCTTATCCGGTGCACATGGTGTTGGGCCATTAAGTAATCTATTTTTAATCCTAACCATCTATCCTACTTAACTAATATAAAAAAGATTACTTAGTAGAAGTCCTTACACAACTCAATTACTTTAAACACACAAGAAAATAGACACTAAACGTTTCTAAAGAGATTCAAATTTGAATTGGGTGTCCCATGTGGATTGAGATTTGACCTGACTTGCTTCATTTATCCTTGCCTCTTACATCTTACAAAGTTATCCCAACACATGTTTTGTAATAGATGAGGATTCCATGAGGAATTTACAATTGCAGATTTGAAGATCTCACTGAGGATTTGTATAGCTGAGGGTTTCACGTTGATATTGGTTGCATCGGTGTGTATAACTGAGAAAAATTGGTATTGGTGAGTAAATCCCTAAAACTAAGGATTTCAAAATTGAGGATATCCATTGGGCCAAATCCTTGAGGATTTATAATTGCCAAACATGGATTTTCCAAATCCACAAGAAAATTGGTGAGGAATCCCCTCTGATTTGGTTGCCAAACATGAACTTAGATTTCCCTTTGGAGACTTTTTAATTATCATCTTGCTTGCAGGAAGTCATTGGGTGTGCTGCATTATGAAGGATGTGGACCCATGTATTGTACTTGTAGAACTAGTAATGGAGTGTGAATATGGCCTAGCTTTAGACGCCCACCATGGGCCTGGTTATGACTTATCTAGGCTTAATTAGATTGTCTAAATGGAGGGCTTGACGATAATTTTGTGAATATGTTAGTGTAGGATGGATAAAGTCAGAACAAGCTAATGAAGATTATGTGATCGTTCGGTGCAACATCAATTACAGGGACATTTTTGTAAGGCAACAATAATACCTACACTATTGCAAGGAGCTGAATGTTATCTTTGGAAACAATACAAAGCTGCAGGCGACGAAGAAACCATAAGAAAATGTACATGTGGCCAGGATGTTGGATGTTAAGATTGATTTATGGACTAAAGGAAAGGATATAGTATATAATTGGAAACATATAGGTGGCTTGAATAAGAGAAGAGAGAAGGAATGTCATCTGAGATGGTTTTTTCCATGCACTTAGAAGAGCATAACAGCCTTTCTGCAAAGAACAAAAGTGTTGCAAGTACAAGGTACTAGGACAGGGGGAGACAAATTAAGTCTTGGAAGGTAGAGTTAAGTGTTAGGTTGTGTGGTGACAAAGAACATAACTTGTGAAGACATAATGAGTGGAAAATATAACTAAGGAAGTAGACCTCAAGAGATAAGGTGTCAATGATCATGATGATGATGACAGCTCTTTTCATGTAAAACAGCAGCAAATTATTTTTCATAAGTTTCTTGTGAATTTCCATAGATATCCTTTTTACTAACTGAATGTAATGTGTTTGTAGTTGTTTCGAAACTAAATCTTTACAATCGTAGAGTTGGTGAATTTAGTGACAATGACCTGCCACCAAACAAAAATGCCTCACAGGCTGTCTGATGCTGCACCACTAAGCAAAGGAACAAAAACAAGTACTTGAAATGATGAGTGTCTGATGTTTTCAATTTCCACACCCTCAAGAAATAATTAACATTCCTAATTTAAACTTTATATATAAAAATAAAATTCTCTGGGTATTCAAGAAGTATAGATTCCACTATAGCCGAATCCTGATTGATACAATGAGGCTTTATTGATATATTTTTCTTACCAGATGAGGGCCCAACCCCATGCCCAAGATTCGAAACATTAAATCCTAATACACGTAAAAAAAAAAAAGACCGTTTACACACAAGAAGAAAATACATGAGATAAAATCCCGTATGAAAGTTTATAACTCTAGGATAAGATCCCTGCTCAGATCTTTATATGCAGATCAAGAAATCCAATTTGATACCTAGTTCAAGACCGTCCTCCCACTGGGCCATTCCTTTTGTTTTCAAATTTATGTCCAATTTAGCACCACATTTGCATTCAATCAAACAGTTATCAAAAGGAAGAAAAAAAAAAAAAAAAAAAAACATACTACAACATTGGTAGACCATTTCATTTGATAAAAGAAGAAGATAAAATACAAACAACTTTAATTACTAGCTACTTAATTACATGTTACACTCTGAAGCTCTTCATCTAAAACAAGAAGAAATACTACCAAAATCTTTTTCATTTTCTTCTCTTTCATGGCCAAATTAAATCAGCAGAAACTTTCATCTCTGAGAAGTCCTCGGCGAATTCTCCGTCGCCGGTTTCCGGCAATTTCTTCACTTGCCTTTTGCTGACCCTTTTGGCATTGGAAGAAACCCATGAGGTGGTTGATATAGGAATTGAATTTCCGATAACAGGGTTGGAGTCTTCTGGTTGGAGTAGCTCGGGCAAAAGAAGAACAAGAGAAGCCATGGATGAAATTGAAGTGAAATTTGCTGAAGCTGCAATGTGTTTTTGGAATAAGTTTGGTGTGATGGGGAGGGGATGAAGAGTGGATGTGTATATATAAAGGAATGGTTAGTTTATTCACATAACGTTAGATTTCCAGCAACTGTGTTGGAAAAGTGCTCTATTTCAAAAGAAGGCAAAGTTCACTGTATCGTGCCGGAAAATAGCAGATTTTTAGTTCATGATATGTACTTTGAAACCCCCGAATTTCGGAAAGAAAATCCATCGGGAAGCTGGTTAGCCAGTGCCCCAAACAGGGGTACTCAGCGGTGTTTCAGCAAATTTCCAGCAACTGTGTTGGAAAGCAGTGAAGAAGCACAGATTGCTGATTAAGAGGAGGAAGATCAATTGTTCGTGGCTACATGTTTCACAAGCAGTGAATCAATTGAAAGCTGGCTAATTGATAGTGGCTGCACCAATCACATGACCAATGACAAGGAACTTTTCAAAGATTTGAAGCCAACCAACATTAATGGTGCTTACATCTCAGTCAAAGGGAAGGGGACAGTTGCAATAACAAGCTGTTCAGGTACAAAACTAATTCATGATGTTATTTTTGGACCTGAAATTCAACAAAACTTGTTGAGTGTTGGTCAATTCATTGATGATTTCACCAGAATGTGCTGGATTTTGTTCTTGAAGTTTAAATCAGAAGTAGCTCAAGTCTTTTTCGAAGTTCAAGGCAAGAGTTGAGAATGAAAGTTGCTGCAAAATTCAGATTGTGAGATCTGACAATGGGAAGGAGTATACTTAGGCAAAATTCAAATAGATGACCATTTGCTGAGCTTAGGCTACTGTTTTACTCTTGGATCTGGTGTTTTCTCATGGAGCTGGATGTTTCCTTAAGTAAAATACGTTGCTATCATATCAAAGCACTGCAGTAGTTTTCAAACCTTGAATTCTTTCTTTTCTTATCAAAATTAACAACAGATTTTAGCAGATTTCCAGCAACTGTGTTGGAAAAGTGCTCTCTTCCAAAAGAAGGCAAATGTCACTGTATCGTGCCGGAAAATAGCAGATTTTTAGTTCATGATATGTACTTTGAAACCCCCGAATTTCGGAAAGAAAATCCATCGGGAAGCTGGTTAGCCAGTGCCCCAAACAGGGGTACTCAGCGGTGTTCCAGCAGATTTCCAGCAACTGTGTTGGAAAAGTGCTCTGTTCCAAAAGAAGGCAAATGTGACTGTATCGTGCCGGAAAATAGCAGATTTTTAGTTCATGATATGTACTTTGAAACCCCCGAATTTCGGAAAGAAAATCCATAGGGAAGCTGGTTAGCCAGTGCCCCAAACAGGGGTACTCAGCGGTGTTTCAGCAGATTTCCAGCAACTGTGTTGGAAAAGTGCACTGTTTCAAAAGAGGGCAAAGGTCACTGTATCGTGCCGGGAAATAGCAGTTTTTTAGTTCATGATATGTACTTTGAAACCCCCGAATTTCGGAAAGAAAATCCATCGGGAAGCTGGTTAGCCAGTGCCCTAAACAGGGGTAGTCAGCGAAAGATCTAAAACATCAAGAAATATTCAAACATGCAGGACAAAGGTACATAAACCACATCCATAGATGATAAGTATCAAAATACAGTTCACTAGGTACTATCCAAATCTCCTCTTTATTTGGCACCTTGGTTAAAACCTTTCTGTGACAAGAAAATTTTTTTTTTGTCACCTTTGTGTGCGTTCCGTGTCAACATTGATTTTTTGTCACCAAAGGGTGTCACGAATGGTGTTTTTTGTTGTAGTGAGGTTATGTACAGTAATCATACATTCAAAGCCCAAACAAAGGTCACATGCACCTTTACATGTAAAAGTCAAAATTATAAAGCATTCCATAAATCCCTATATAAACAAAGTTCAGCTTGCTACAACCGGTTGTAGTTTCAGTCCCTGTAAAAACAGAAAAAGGTACTACATCAAACAATTTGCAACATCAAATCCATTCTACTCATCCATATGAATTACTTCTTATTTAAGAGAAGAGTATGAGTTAAGCTAACGACATCAACGTTAAGCTAACGACATCAACCACAACATTTCAAATAAGGAAAACACCATCAACCTCAATCTACAACCTGCCCTTCTCTTTTGAGAACAAAGAAGAACCCCATAACATGAAAATCAGTGAGCAAGCTCTATTCAATAACAACAAATATAACCAAACTAAGGACTAATAGAACACAAAATCCTGTTAAATTGTCAGCATCAAACCCATAGAACACAGTGACTAATGCGTAAGGGAGATGATGATAAATAATGGTTGGAAAATATATATAAGAGAAGTACATGTAAACAAATGGGAGAAAAATTAAAGGAGTTATACCAAAACCAATATGAAGAATTATACATTAAGAGTGATTAATCAATCATCACTCCATGAGTTAATAAAGACTTGAAGGAAAAAATAAATAAAGAAGTACTGGGAATAACAGATTATATCAGGTCAAACAACATTCTAACATGAGCAACACATGTCATGCTAGATCACACCAAAGATGAAAGCTACAATGCTACAAAAAGATGAACTGCAAAATTCCTGGTCACATTAAGCTACAAATCTTATTCTTTTTTTTTTTTTTTTTTTTTTTGCTGTCCAAGGATGAATAATTATTTAAGTGATGCTGTTACAAGAAGATTGAGCATGAAAACACACCAGGTAACTAGCCTATCAAAAACAGAGCAAGATCATAGTGTCTCAGAATTATGTCATTTAACTTGCTGATTTTCTAAGCTGAAAGATTGTCATGATTATCAGATGCTATATTTGATACTTTTGGTTGTATGATGGTCTGTTCTTGTTAAAAAAAAAAATTTGTTTCAGAAAGTTCATTATCAGTTAATCTCGAGTAACCCTGCAAAATCATAGTGGCTTTTTCTTAGACATAGATAATTCCAATACCAATAAATGAACGCCCCATTCAACCAATAACACAAAAGTTCCAATTCAACCAAATTAGAGAAAATAAAAAAGAAAAAGAAAAACAACATGCTCCATTCCCAATCTTCATCTGTAAAAGACTCAGATGAGAATCCAAACCTATCAAAACTCCATGATCCATCCAATACCATATATAACTAAGTACAATCACCAAAGCTAGACAAATCTCACCAAAGCTACTAAACAAAATCCCTCCAATCATAGCTCCATTCCAACTCTCAACTTCCCAATTCCAAATCAAAATAAAAAACTAAAAAAAAAAACAGGCTCGATTGGTTTGGGAATAGTAATGAATTTCTGTTCAATTTGATTTCTACAGACGAGAATCACACGGTATTGGCCATGGCCATTGCCTTGTTTGTTTTAATGCAGTAGACAAAAAATAAATTCAAAGAAACTCAAATTCAAATATGAACGTGGAAATAGTTCCTATAACCGTGAGTTCGAAGGGGCCGGTTTATTTTATGTAATTGAATTCCTAAGTATTTGAAGATTCTGTGTTTCTAGAAACGGTTCAAAGTAAATAATTAAAAGTAAATATTCATCAAATAACTTGCCATTTATAATGAAAATGACTCGAGGAATGATGGAAAACCAACACCAACTCCAAATCTGATCCCTTATAATGGTCAAAATGAATCATGATCAAACTTACTAGTAGCTAGCCGAATTCTAATTCATCCCACCTTGGTTGCACTCAAAATCCATCCCCCATCTAGTATCCTTATTTTACAGAAACCATCCCAGACCAAGATGGCTATTTTAAGATGGATAGATGTCAATAATTCTCGTATAGTCGTATTGGTGTTATGATGGTGATAGATGCTCACCATTATTGAAAACTTACCCAACAACACCAGCCCAACAAGTAAACCCATTTCAAAAATAAGAGACAGTAATTGAAAATTTAGGAAGGGTTTTTCTATGAATCTGGTATTGCAGCCATAACAGCGAAGATCCAAATAGACGAAGGAAAAAAAAAAAAAAAAAAAAAAAAAACGATCCAACAAAAAAAGTTTCAAGAAACAGAAAAAGCCCATGGCCACCTTGATCCATTAGAGCGGGTTTGTTCAAGTTGTTCATTAGTCATTAATCCCATTAGTGTAAGATTAATAAGAGGTGATAATTAGTAGACATTAGTCATTCAAGTGCCAGTTCTATATTGACAAGCTGTTTGACAACAAAACTGATGCATTTGATATGACTACCTATCCCATGAGGCCCAAAAATCAGTGATTGATGACCTATGAATCAAGAGTTTTTAGGCTCGTATATTTAAATTATTCCGAATGAGTTTTAGTAGTAGTAAACTTATGATATTTCTATTGTTAAGAGTACATCTCAACTCTTAGGTCAATGTTATGAGTTGCCAGAGTGTAATTCTCTACTCTTAAGTAATAATCTTATGATATTTCTTTCCTACCAATAGAGGCCTCTGATAGGACATATAGAAAGGGTCCTGATTCTAAATCCTGAGTTATATAGATTGTGGCCGATAATGTGTTGCATTGGATTGATTTGCAACAATGTGCCGCCTACTTCTATTCAGAACAAAGAATAAAAAATTATTAGTGGTTAGCTTTTTTTTAGCTTCTCCTTGTTGCTTTCTTGTCCAATATCAACTAAAAAAGCTAAGGCTTCTATGTTAATGATTATGGAAGAAAATTGCCTAAAGGACTTGAGAAAAACCCAAACCAAGAAATAAAAGATAAAATCACCCAAATCAGGTGAGGGCTGGGGCAGAAACACCACACTAAACGATGAGAAGAAACACCAGAATTTCTAGCATAAAGCAGCACTAATGAGCATGCTCTGTTAGAGGGCTTTATATATATATATATATATATAAAGAAATAGAAAGGAAAATGAAGAACAACTATAGAACTCCCTAGTAATTACCATTAATCAACACTACAGTGCATCCAGTTCATTCCCAAAACTGGAAACATCATAAACCTTGAACTGAAACTCAATATGAGATCACATGTCATCTTTGGTACAGTTGACAAATGACAATCACTATAGGGTTACCATTTCTTTCTCACTTCTTCTATTCATTTCTTTCTTCTTTTTAGAGAAATAGATACAGTGGTACTGATAATGGTGATGACTGAAAACCAATAAATTTCAACCAAAGAAGACAAATCCTAATACATAAATCAGAAGCCTAATACATATATACAAACACACAATCAGAACACCACCATGTAAAATCAAATTAATCTTCATCTCTACTGATCTAGAATAGAAATCAAACCTTGAAACCAACTTGTCCAAAAAAAAATCTCAACCAACTTGTCCAAACTTAATCCCACAAAATCCCAAAAAAAAAAAAAAAAAATGATTGAAGAAGAAAGAGGAAGGAAAAAACCCAAATCCCTGCTGATCTATTACAAATCACAATCCAAAATCATCCATTTGATTTGTGTTTCTCTGAGTCATATTCTTTTAGAGCTAGAAATAGACAGAGAAGAAGAATACAAAAATTAAAAATCATGGAAAATTAAATGCAATCATGCTAAAATCATGCAAACCGAATCGATCAATGAATACTTCAATGTCCACAGCTTGGAAGGTTAGAGCTCACCACATCACCAATTCAATATCCAAACTTTGAAGCTAAAACCCTAACTTCTCGCTCTTTCTCTCCTCAAATCGTTCGAAAACCTAAATCGTTCGAAAATGCTGAAGCAAATGCTGCAGACACACAACTTCTAAGAAAATCGCTCTTCCTCTGCACCAAATCATGGAAAAAGAGGAAAAAAAAAAAAACAAGAATTGCTAGAAGAGAGAGAGGGTATCAGCTCAACACCAAAATCCGTTCTTCTGCACAAGCACAGAAACGGAAATCGGAATTCGAAGCCTTCTGATCTAGAATTCCTGCATGCAGCAGACTCGATCGGAAGTTCATGCATGGCATAGCAGAACTTCATTTTAACTCTTCCTTTTTTTTTTTTTTGCACTCTTTTGGATAAACATTTAAAACTCGGTATATTTCAGAATGTAGACAAAATCTTGGCATTTAAGGTAATTCCATGACAAAAAAAAAGTAAACAAAGAACAAAGTCATTCCATGATAATATTCTTCCATATTTCACATGCGCCTTCTTGGTAATTGAATTCATATGAATTCATCATAAATTGGGTTTTATGAAATGTTTGTGAAACTGGAGAAAAGTTAAGTGTCTGCATACTTCATATAAATGCTTTTATGTTCCACTTATTATGAAAACTGGACATTTTTGTTTCTTTAACACCAATAATGTGTGGTATTTAAGATGAGAACATAATGAAACTATATTTAACTGTGATGTTGTAGGTCACCAAATATGGACAGGACTTGGATGAATTGCAGGAATAAACTTCGACCGGAGTATAGAAATGGGGTGAGGTCGTTTATTAAATTTGCTAGTGAACATATGGGTGAGCATAGTAAGATTTGGTGTCCGTGTTTGAGATGCATGAATTTAGAATTGCATGCTTATCCCACCGTCCAAAAACATTTGTTGTTTAACGGAATCATGACTTCTTACACGGCATGGATACTCCACGGGGAGCCAATGCCTATGAATGTCGAGGGTGTACATGATGATGATTCCGATGATGAGGGGGGAAGTGTTCGGGGTGAAATCTCTGACACGGAAGACAACCCTCATGATGAGTTGCCCGAACTTCTGGAAGACATATATAGCGGGGGGTTTATGGATGATGATTTGGGGGATATTGGATCTGGCCATGGTTTTGATAGTGCTGAGCGAGAGAATGTCCAGAACTTTGAAAAATTGTTGAAAGATGCCCAGCGTGCCTTATATCCAGGTTGCAGAAAGTTTACATTGTTGTCATTTGTCATTAAGATGCTGCATGTAAAGGTGTTGAATAACTTGAGCAATAAGGCATTCAACATGGTGATGATGATAATGAAGGATGTTATACCATAGAGTGATCTTGTTCCGGGTTCCCTATATGACGCAAAGAAATTCTTACGTGAACTGGGGTTGGGATACAAATCCATTCACGCTTGTAAGAATGATTACGTGCTTTTCAGGAAAGAAAATGAGAATCTTGAAAATTGTCCAGAATGTGGGGAGTTTCGATATAAGCGCAATGATGGCAAGGGTAAAAAAATTCCAGTCAAGGTGCTGCGACACCTCCCACTGATCCCAAGGTTACATAGATTATTTATGTCAAGGAAGACAGCTACAGATATGCGGTGGCACAAAGAGAAGCTTGTGGATGATGGGGAATTCTCGACGCACCCCGCCGACCGTATAGAGTGGAAGGATTTTGATCGGCAGTATCCTGCATTTGCTCAGGAGTCTCGCAATGTTAGGTTAGGGCTGGCTACTGATGGGTTCAACCCCTTCGGTAATATGAGCAACTCCTATAGTATGTGGCCTGTGATACTCATGCCTTATAACCTGCCACCCTGGAAGTGTATGAAAAAACCATTTTGTATGATGTCTTTGCTTATTCCTGGACCGCAGGCACCGGGAAAAGAGATCGATGTGTACATGCAGCCATTAATAGATGAGTTAAAAGAGCTTTGGAAAGACGGTGTATTAACTTATGATGCATCCAAAGGAGAGACTTTCCGAATGCATGCGGCTCTTATGTGGACCATAAACGACTTTCCAGCATATGGTAACTTGTCGGGATGGAGTACTAAAGGTTATATGGCGTGCCCCACTTGTAACAAGGATCCATCATCACAAATGTTGAAAGGTAAGATAGGGTACACGGGCGCTCGCCGTTACTTACCTGAGATCCACACATGGCGAAGGAGTAAGCTCTTTAACGGTAAGTCAGAGAACCGAACGATTCCGGTGGAATTGTCGGGGGAACAGATATTAGAGCAATTGGATTGGTTGACAAATGTCAAGTTTGGGAAGCATCCACTGAACAAGAAAAGAAAGCGCTTGCCCGAGGAGCTGAACTGGACAAAGAAAAGCATTTTATTTGAGCTACCTTACTGGAAGAAACTGAAACTCCGGCACAACCTTGATGTCATGCATGTGGAGAAGAATATATGTGACAACACTCTTGGAACAATGATGAGCATAGATGGGAAAAATAAGGACACGGAAAAAGCTCGTATGGATTTGGAGGGTATGAAAATTAGGAAAGAATTGCACCTGCGCAAGCATGCTGATGGGTCCTTTGAAAAACCCCCCGCGATCTACACATTGTCCCTAAAGGAAAGACAGGCTTTCTGTGATTTCTTGAAATCAGTTAGGTTTCTTGATGGTTATGCAGCAAACATTTCGAGGTGTATAAACACCAAGGATGGTAAGGTATCAGGACTAAAAAGTCATGACTGCCATGTAATTTTACAAAGACTTTTGCCGATAGGAGTACGTGGGCAACTTCCTAAGGATATCTGTACCACATTGTTTGAGCTAGGCAATTTCTTCGAGTAGCTATGCTCGAAGAGATTAAGATTGAAGGACTTGGAGGCATTACAGGACCGAATAGTTTTAATACTATGCAAGATGGAAAAGATATTTCCACTAGCATTCTTCGATGTTATGGTCCATCTAGCCATTCACTTGCCTCGTGAGGCCATGCTTGCCGGGCCAGTGCAATATCGATGGATGTACCCTATTGAAAGGTATTAATGCCTAACTTTCATTTAAATTGAAAGTTTAACTATGCTACATTTTCATGCTAACAAAAAATAAAATTCTCTTTTTTTTTTTAAGGCAACTAGGAAGTTTAAAACGGTTTGTTCGCAATCGAGCTCAGCCTGAAGGTTCGATTGTTGAGGCTTACATTGTCAAGGAATGCCTTACTTTCTGTTCAATGTATCTACAAGGGATAGAAACTGTATTCAATCGGGACGAACGAAATGATGATGGTGGCGAAGGTGGGCCAGGGCTGGAGGTATTCTCACAAAATGTTCGTCCTTTCGGTCAAATAAGAAATGCACCTAAGGTGTCACAGAAGGAACGTGATATGGCTCAGTGGTTTATACTGCATAATAGCCCAGAGGTGGCACCTTATCTAGAGTATGTGATCATATATTACGCATGAGCATTACTTGTAATAGTGTTTGTTAATGCTTAAATTTATTAATTACCAATGATATGTTTCTAATTAGGGAGCACAAGAACCTATTAATGATGCAAAGTAGTTATGATATCGACCAGCGACAACAACAAGAGTTTCCGAAGTGGTTTGAAAAAAGGGTAAGAATATATATAGTTACCTCATGTATAATCATCTTAAATTGGAGTCATTCATTATGTTATGACTCACTCTATATATTTTGGTCATGCAGATGAATGAATTGCGAAGTCAACAATCAGCAGAAGCTACAGATGAACTTTGGTCATTGGCAAATGGTCCAAATCTGTTAATGAAGTTTTACTCAGGTTGTATGTGTAATGGGGTCCGATTTCACACTAAAGACTGTGACAATCGACGTAAAAGTCAGAACAGTGGGCTGGTGGTAAACGGGGTTCATGATGGGAAAGTTATTGACTTCTACGGCTACTTGTGTAACGTCTGGGAAATGACTTACATTTTTGGGTATCGAGTTGTCTTGTTCCGTTGCGAGTGGTTTAACCTTGGTAGTGGGCGAACTGTACAAACCGAAGAACATTTTACATCAATCGATGTAAGAGGTCGATGGTATCAAAATGACCCCTTTGTCCTACCTAGTCAAGTGCACCAAGTCTTTTATGTAAATGACCCCAAATTTGGCCCACATTGGCAAATCGTCCAGCGGATTCAACATCGAGGAATATGGGATATACCAGAGTTGGATGATGTAGAATCCAATGATGATGGACCATCTATTCAAGATGATGCATTCCAGCAGGAAAAAACAACTAATGTGGTCCCCATCGTCGTTGAAGATCCAGATAGGATGGATGAACCACGGTATGATAGGTCTGATATTGATCCAAAGATTGTTACAAGTGGAATACTCTCGAAGGAAAATAGTCGAGAAGATATGGTGGTTGATGATGACTTTATCTGCAATGACGAAGATCAGACATTGGAGGAGTACTATGATGAAGTGGAAAATGATTTAGATAGTATAGATGACTCTGATGCAGAATCTGATTTGTAGTTAATGTTTATTTGTATAAAAATCACTTTTTTGATGCAGAATGTGATTTGTAGTTAATGTTTATTTGTATAAAAATCACTTCTCTGATGCAAAATCTGATTTGTAGTTAATGTTTATTTGTATAAAAATCACTTCTCTGATGCAGAATCTGATTTGTAGTTAATGTTTATTTGTATAAAAATCACTTCTTTATAATCATAGCTAAGATCATTCTTATTTACATGGATATTGGTAATATTACATAACAATTCACTGTATAATGAATTGTTCTTATATAATGGTAAGGTAACTAAATTATTATGTTTTTAGATACTTTTTTTAAGCAGGACACATACATGGCGCCTTCTTCTCGACTTCGCCCTCGATCTGCACCGGCATCCGCACGATTGTCTACTGACACCGCTCTGCCACCAACTGATGTGATTTCATCACCATGCATTCCAACTCCCAGTTCTCATACGGACTGCAACAGTGTTGGTAAGATGTCAAATCTAATCATGTAAGCTTCATGTTTTAGTGCATTTATTGTTTGTACTAACCAGGTTTTATGTGAATTTTTTAGGTTCTACATCCCGACGAGGGCGGGGGCCAACTAAAGGGTTTCGCTCCGAGCGTGCAAGGGCCAAGACCGGGGGCAAACTACTGGTTCAGTTCAAGAATAATGTGGCAATAGGGATAAATGCCTCTGATTTTGTGAGTGAGATTGGGTTGCAAGTTAGAAACGTCGCCCCAGTTAGGGGCGTGAGGAGATGGAAAGAGATTCCAGCTGATGTTAGACAAGTCATCCAGGCTCGCGTATTTGTAAGTCTAAACTTGACAACTGTTTGATGTATAAAGGGTCCTCAATTAATTGTATTAATTTGAATTTCAGACAAAGTATGAGGTCGTGGATTATGACACTAGTGATGATGTGCGGGTAGCTGTTGATCGTAAGTTTCAAGCTAGGTACAGGGATTGGCGCAGCTCGATGCACATTCATTAAAAGAATTGCTTGAAGAAGGAGATTGATCCAAAGACCGTACCCTTTTCAGGTGTTGAAAAGGATGATTGGCTGTGGGTGATAGAAAATGTGTACGAGGATGAGAAATTCCATGTAATAGGTTATGTTTTTCAACTTTGTTTTGAATCCTTCTGATATGTTGTGTTTTTATTTAGTCAACACATATTATAATTAAAACTTTATAGCTCACTTGTTGTTCCTTGTGTACAGGAGCGCTCTATGAAGAATATTGAAAATCGAAAGAGATTACCTTACAATCATTGCATGGGTTCCAAGTCTTTCCAAGCTGCAATGCATGCCTTGGTGAAGTGTTTTAACTTATAGCTGATTAAATTTGTGGTTGTGTAATTCTGAATTTGTCATCACTTATCATGAAATTTTAATTATGTACTGACATGTAAATTTCTGCATGTAGGCGGACCCTGAGACAGGGGAGGAGCCCCACATCGTTGATTTTTATAGGGAATCGCACTACAGTAAGAAGAAAGACAAGTGGATGGACCAACAATGTCAGCAAATACATGTAAGTACAATGATAGGTCCTTAAAATTCCTTAAACTTGGTCCACATATGCTTCTTATTGTTGATCCTTGGAAAACTCCAAGAAAATAATGGCAAGGATAAGCATCCTAACTTTTTAGTTTCCAATCTTGGCGGTTTATAATTAAACTCTGGAAAACAGGGAAACAGTAGCCTGCTATTTTATATCAATTGCAAAATAGGGAAAAGTAGCCTCTAACTTACCTTCTTCTCTTCTGAGGTATAAAACTCTTTTATTGACCTCCAAAGTGACTACCTATGCCCCCTTATAGGCTTCTCTAAGTTGATGAAAATCATATGCAAACTTCCCCTTTTCTCTTTGTTACCGAATGGTATCACACTTCAAAAGTTACTGAATGGGCCTGGAACACCCACCAACAGGGCCTAACCATTGGTTGTTCCTGATTATGCTGAAAGAGACCAGACATCCTAGCAATGAGCAGTTGTGTTTTTATGTATGTGTGTATGTGTGTTGGGAATAATTGTGTTTGTGTGTGTTGGGAATAATTGTTGGACAGATATCTATCTATGAACCAGTTATATGGTATTAATATATTGGTATAGACTATTCATCTCTGGTGTCTTATATATATTTATACATCTCAGTAGGTCCTTTTGTGTGTTATCGTATGATTAGTTCTACTCATGTATTTGCTGTGCATGTTTGGGTCTTGTGCTTTTTACCTAAGCTCCATTAATATCTAACAAGATTTATCAAAAAAAAAAAAAAAAAAGGGAAATCGTGTCTCAAGGATTCCATGCCATTATAGGACAAGATCTTACAAGATTAAAACCACAACAATCATTGGTCCGATTGAGCCAGTAGTAGGTGTTAGAAAGGTGATCAGACCAACACAACACTAGAGCCAAAAGGTTGGCTTTTTCACCATGAGACTCAGGCATGGAATTGGCTTTAGGTGAGGTTCATATTTAGAATTTTCAGATTCAGATTCAGAATTCAGAATTCTCAAATTCAGATTCAGAATTCAGAATTCAGAATTTTCAGAATTCAGATTCAGAATTCAGAATTTTCAGATTCAGATTCAGATTTCAGAATTCAGAATTTTCAGAATTCAGATTCAGAATTCAGAATTTTCAGATTCAGATTCAGAATTTTCAGATTCAGATTCAGAATTCAGAATTTAGAATTTTGTGAGGTTCAGATTCAGAATTGGCTTTAGGTGAGGTTCAGATTCAGAATTTTCATGAGACTCAGGCATGGAATTGGCTGGAGAAGACAAAAGGTTAGCTGGTACATCGTGAGAGACTGACAGCACTTCCATTTGATTCAGAACTTCCATTTGACCTTGATTCCCATCCTCAAAAAATTCTGGACCATCACCAGTCTCACCTGGGCACTCCTCCCTGTTATCCATGGTGTTACCTCTTTAAACACTTCCATATTTCAAAGGATTTTGATACATCTTGAAAGTCAGGGGTCTGCAAATCACAGGGGCTCTTTTTTAAAAAAAAAAAATCCATCCTTTTCCCTGGAACCATGTACTTTTTTTTCTCTTATTCACACAGCCTGTTGAAAATGCACTTTCATCTCACTCCTCACTCTCTGAGCTGTACTACCACTCTTTTGCTGTTTTATCCTTGTGATCCTATCATCACCCATTGACCAATAGTTTTTAATTGTCCACATGAACCAGCTGTATTAGAAATATTCCTTGTTTCTGTCTGTTCTTGTTTGGTGGGACACTGAAATCTTTTATTAAAGAGATGGGACTAGTACAGTGACACAAATTTATTTATTTGTAGAGGTCAGTTGCCGTAGCCCATTAGCCACAGGACATTCCTAATCAAGCTTTGAGTTGGGTTTCTTTAGTTGATCACTTACAGTTTATCTTCACTTCTTCCAATGCCTCTCTATTTGATCACCAATACTTTTTAATTGTCCACATGAACAAGTTGCAGTAGAATCCTTTTGATATTTTGTTTTCATTAGTGTTAAACAGAGTAACAGATTGTTCAATATTTAAAAAGTTGTTAGGTGATTTCGAATTTTCAATTGCCTCAAGTTTATTATTCTATGTTGAGACTAAGCCATCTCTGTTTTTTCTGTTAAAAAGCTGTTAACAGATTGTTCACTATTTAAAAAGCTGTTAGGTGTTTTTTCTGTTCAATATTACCTTCTGAAGCTCAGTTACTCTCAGTGACCATAAGAACCATGAAACCAAAGTGCCCTGAGGTACATACAACTTGATTTAGTACTTTGTGAACTCATGTGTCAAAGCTAGGACATGTATTCATCGAATTACGCTTTCTTTCTACTTATGTTTGTGTGTGCTTACTTTTTGGCCTTCCATTGTAATGAAAAAATGGATAAACATCAAGCCTAAGGTTAATGACTTCAGCGAAGATGAGGTTGATACAGAGACAGAGAGTGAGGATGATGGTGTTTTCTGATTGAACATGGATAATTGGTACAGAGGATGATTTGGGTTTGTCATTAGTCATGGTACAGAGGAGGGTCATTAGATCCTATAGTTTAGGATTGATTGGCCCTATGTATAACCAATTATGACGTGAATCCCTATGTATTCAACTCTTGGCCATTCTATGCAAAACAAGCAGGCCATTAGTTTTTCCATCTTTCAAATCCATTTCTACATCTTCACACCAACCTCTCTTGATTTAATCTCAAAATATTTTTAAAAACTACAAAGTCATGAAATATTAAGACTTTATCATAACCTGAAATGAAGGCCATTTGAACTCACCATTGCTTAGTTGATTCCAACCTCAGCATACATCAAGATCTATTGATTATCAACCAAGTGAGCCCCACTTGAGGTACTGTACTGGGTCTCATCACTCATTTAAGGAAGAAGAGACATGTTTTTGCATTTGAAAATGCTCTCTACTAAGAAAGGCAATTCCACGTGCATACAATTATGACTGTATATTTCACATGCACAACTGTGGCTTTCCCATTATTAAAAAGCATTTGATAGGTAAGCATATACTGTGGATGAAGCACTTACAGCCATGGGATTTGGGAAATTCCAAGTCCTTGTTCTTATTTATGCAGGGATTGTAAAACATGAGTGTGTTGGAATTGTAAAACATTCTTGCTTTAACTTCTTCTATTAGATGTTTTGCTTTTGCCAATTTCTAAAATAAAACAGCTATAGGAAAACTATAAAACTATGCATCTTTTTTGCCTAGTTGCAATTATAGGAAAACTGCCATCTGCTATGTTTATCATTCTAACTATATTGCATAACGTAGATTTTGTTTTGTTAAACTTAATTTTTCAACTACAATATAATTTAACTTATTTCAAATGGCAGGAAAAACTTGTAGCAGAACGGGAAAAGTGTACGCAGGAGGGTGCGATCCAATTGACTCAGGAACAAATATCAATCAATGTCCTTGGTGGTCGGTCTGGGTACTTGAGAGGGTTTGGAAACGGTCCGAAGCCCACGTCTACAACTAGGAGCACCAGGATAGACTGAGATGATGGTGAACGTGGGGCATTGCGGGCTACCGTGGAGAGATTGCAAAATGAATTGGGAGCTCGATCTAAAGAGATAGAGCAGATGAAAAATAATCAAGTAGCCATGCAGCGACAGATGGAGGAGATGATGCGGTTGGTGGCAAGAGTGATGGGATCAGACATGATGACACAGGGAGGAGTGCTTACTTCTTGGTCAGTATTCCTAGTTTCTTCTCTGATTGAAATAGAGTTTGCATTATATTTAGTTTCCTACTTTACTCTATGAATTGATTTCAACTTTACTATAACTTTGAAATGATCATGCTCATCAGAAAACACTGCTCCTTGAACTCGTCAAGATATTATTAAGATGAACTCAAAATATCCACCATAATGTGACAACCGAAAATGTGTCTGACCTCATCCCACAAGTAATGAATTAGCAGGCCACACATTACTTTGTTTTGCTGGGATAATCTTGTGTTTGCCACATGATTGATCCAATTTGTTAGCTCTAAAGTGATTGGAGAAAATTTGGCAATTGGACTGTACCTGTTTTGATCTGAGTCAACTATTGACAGAACACTATTGAATTTTTATAGGTAATTTTCCAATCTGAGATGTTAAGGTGGTTAGTGGTCCTTCTTTGTGGGTTGGTGAGAAATTGTGTGGATTTTTCAGCTAATCCAGGTTTTTCAAACTTGGGTTTCTGGGTTCAAAAGTTCGGTAATTTCTCACTTGCATTTGAATACTTTCACATACGAGAGGAGATGGTTTGAAGAATATATATTATACAAATAAAATGCCAAAGAAGAGAAAATGTTTGTGCTTTGGGTGCATTTGTGCCACAAGATGATTCCGTTCTATGTAGATTTTCATTTCTGCAATAAAGAGAAATCCTGCATCACTATCCCTCATATAGAAACCGAAATCCTCTCTAATGTGAACAAAATCAGATAATTTTTTTTATTTTCCTTTTCATGTCGCATCAAACAATCGGAAAAGAGGCTACACGAAAAATCAGTAGTGTGTTAATAAAATAGAAGTGCATTCTTTGATCAGCATAGTGAATGGATTAGGTCATCATTTACATGTGGGTCATCTTTCAAATGCAAGCTCATAAAAAGGACGGCACTTTCTCTATGTGGGCAATGGCAAATTTAATGGATCAATCTCCATGACAGCATGCTATGTGATATTCCTAAACAGATCCAAATTCAATCAAATGCACGACCCATTTTCTATGCAAACCTGGTTGGACTCGAAGCATCTTATCAATGACCTCAAGAAGCTTAAGCAACCATGAACAGAATTTAGTTGGCAATAGAAGCTACTATGCATTGAACAGAGTTTAGATGGAAACCCCAGATTATTTAAGAATTCCATTATCAGATGAGTCACTACAACACCATTCAAAATTGCACCTATGGTAAATGTTCAGAACAAAAAATGATTCAAGCTTAAGGTGCATGTATTTGTATTGCTCTTGAGGGATCTCGGAATTCTTCCTTAGCCCCATTGAAAAGACAAAACCTGGCAATTGGCAAGTTCAATTAAAGCATTAGAGTGATTTATCATTATACATGAAGAATAAGATAGAAGGCAACTCTGAATACCTGTACTCTTAACTAACTAATCAATCCCTGTTGTGACATAGTAAACCTAAACCATTTGACTACGAAAATTTAGGATGCAGTTTTTCCAGTTATGGAGTTCTCTGCAACACAGAAAGAGCTAATTAGTCATTAAATACCTGTACTCTTAATTCTTCACATTGACTTGAAGAATGGCCTGTCCTGTCCCACAGTGCGCACTGCTTAAACTAATCAAGATCAATTCTTACTTAATGATCCAGTTGACATTTGACACCATGATGTCCCAGCCATTGCAAAGTTCTTTCTACTCGATTACTGTGTTGGCATTTGATGTGGAAAAGTGAAACTAAGGATCCCTTGCTTTGCTAGAGAAATCAAAGAAGTTAACAGCTGAAGAGAAAGTGCAATGCAAGCCTCTAAATGCTCTGAATACCCAATTGCCCAATATACCCAACCTTATGATATGGCTCTCATAAGGTGCACGTCTGAGTATAGGATTATTGATCATGTCTACAGATTTGTTTACCCAACTATAATATATAAGTTTACATTATATATAGAGCAAGACCAAAATGGCCATAGCAATTAAAGTAGCAGACCAATACTGTGGGACCCACCATCCGCAAGTAAGGGTGGGTTCGTTGATGTAGTTTAAAGGTGGGCCAAAGATCAGTATGTTCTAATGATCTTACCATTTATCGAAGGGTCCCAAAATTGAATGGTTTTGTATGTACACCATTACAGGCTTGCTATCCTCTTCTTATTCTTTCCTTTGTCTTTGAAATTTCTCCTTGCCATTGTTCAGATTTCATTTAGTACTTGAGTTTAACTCATATGTGTGAATACTATCTACAGATCGCAACTTTCTCTTGAAGCATGAAGGAATTGATGGGTTTGTTTCTTCTCTTTTTGTAGTTGTCCTCAATTGCTGCTATTGCTGAAGGTAGATTTTCTGGTTTTATTTTGTCTCACTTACTTTGCTTTGGATTCCCATGTTTAATTCTTAATGTTTTCTTTTTGTACCACAGATTGGGACTGGAGATCAATGTACAAGAGGCCAATAGATTGAACATCTTTTTGTTTTTCATAAGAATATTGTACTTACACTGTTTTGGATGCGTCATTTTTACTTGAATTAGTAAAGGCGACATGGCTAAGCTTGTGGGTTAGTTATATGTTTCCTAATATGTTGAAGCAGCATGTTTTGTACATTTTTTGATTAGTTAAATGACAGACTTTATTGTACATTTTATTTGAGTTGAATGAGCAGGTTTTATTATATATTTTATTTGAGTTGAATGGGCATGTTTTATTGTACGTACATTTTATTTTTGTTGAATGGGAAGTTTTTATTATACATTTTATTTTAGTTGAATGAGCAGGTTTTATTATATTCAGCGTAAATGAGGTTTTTGAGGTGGCAGGTAGAAATTTATAAAATAAATAAATTATTTTTAGCGACGATTTTTATTTGTCGCCTAATAAGAATAAATATATCATTGTATATTATTCCCGACGTATATAATTTGTCGCCTAAGAGAATTTGTGGCAAGGTTAAATATTGGACGACGAATTAAAGTGGTCGCCTAATGTCTACAAACTATGCGCGACAAAACTAATTCGTCGCCTATTATAACTTATGGCAATTCATACACTATTTAGCGACAATATAGTTTTGTCGGTAAAAGATATAATTTAGCAACGACTCCATTTTGTCGCCAATTCCTTTTTTCACCAATTTGTATCGATTTTTTTAAATGAATTATGGATATTTCGCGACAAAAAATATCCTTTTTGCCGACATAATGTGTTGTCGTAGAAAATTTAGCGACGACTCCATTTTGTCGCCAATTCCTTTTTTCACCATTTTGTACCGATTTTTTTAATGAATTACGGATATTTGGCGACAAACAATATCCTTTTTGCCGACATAATGTGTTGTCGCAAAACATTTAGCGACGACTCCATTTTGTCGCCAAATTTCTTTTTTTAACCATTTTGTATCGATTTTTTTAATGAATTATGGATATTTGGCGACAAAAACTATCCTTTTTGCCGACATAATGTGTTGTCGTAGAAAATTTAGCGACGACTCCATTTTGTCGCCAATTTCCCTTTTCACCATTTTTTCCAATTTTTTTCAAAGAATTATGGATATTTGGTGACAAAAAATATCCTTTTTGGCGACATAATATGCGGTCGTAGAAAA
Source organism: Camphora micrantha (assembly GCA_003546025.1). Lineage (NCBI taxonomy): Eukaryota > Viridiplantae > Streptophyta > Magnoliopsida > Laurales > Lauraceae > Camphora > Camphora micrantha. The sequence continues at coordinate 24,173 of QPKB01000490.1, forward strand.
TCGATATTTGGCGACAATAAGATGATGTCGCAGAAAATTTCAATTATTTGGCGACGATTAGTTGTGTTCGTCGGGAAAAAAAATCACCGATGCCTAATAGGCGACGAACTCGCGACAAAACCTATTTCGTCGCAGAATATATTGGGCGACGATTTTTGGATTTTCGGCGACAAATATTTTCGTCTCTAAAAATGATTTTTGTTGTAGTGTGCTTGTTTCAATCCATATAAAGATTTGACAAGCCTACAAACTTTCTGAGTTTGACTTGGAACATTAAACCCTTCTAGTTGTTCCATATATATCTCTTCGTCTAATGCACCATTTAGGAAAGCTGTCTTTACATCCATTTGATGTATCTCGAAATTGTGTATAGCAGCAATTGCAATTAACATTCGAATGGATGTTATCCTCGTAACTAGTGAATAGGTATCGAAATAGTCCAAGCCTTCTTTTTGTCTGTATCCTTTAACAACAAGCCTGGCCTTGTACTTTTCAATTGATCCATCTGCTTTCATCTTTCTCTTGAATATTCATTTGCATCCAAGAGTTTTGCAACCTTGTTGAAGATCCACTAGTTCCCATGTATGATTTTGCAAAATGGATTCAATTTCGCTATTTATTGCCTCTTTCCAATATGGTGCCTCGGGACTGGACACCGCTTGTTTAAAGCTTTGAGGCTCATCTTCTAACAGAAATGTTAGGAAATCTGAACCAAACGTTTTTTATGTTCTAGCCCTCTTACTTCGTCTAGGTTAATAAATCTCTTGTTGGTTTTGATTACTGCTACTAGCAGTATCATGAGTTCTTTTAGGAGAACTCGTTTCCTCCGATGGTTTATAAGGAAATTCATGTTCAAAGAACGATGCATTCCTTGACTCAATAATAGTATTAGGATGCATATCGGGAATCTCAGACTTGTGAATTAGAAACCGATACGCACTGCTATTATGAGTATACCCAATGAATACACAGTCAACTGTTTTTTGTCCTATTTTAACCTTTTTAGGTATAGGAACCGCCACTTTAGCCAAACACCCCTACACTTTCAAGTATTTGTACGTAGGCATTCTGCCTTTCCACAATTCGTAGGGGGTCTTATTGGTTTTCTTTTGAGGTATACGGTTGAAAATATAATTTGCGGAGAGGATAGCATCCCCCCCACAAATTTTGAGGTAATCCAGAACTTATTAACATAGCGTTCATCATTTCTTTTAAAGTTTTGTTTTTCCTTTCAGCAACACCATTTTGCTGAGGTGAATAAGGAGCAGTAGTTTGGTGTGTTGTGAACAAAATTCACCAAAAGGTGATTCGTATTCACCACCTCTATCGCTTCTTATCACCTTGATTTTCTTGTCAAGTTGATTCTCAATCTCATTCTTGTAATGTTTGAACATTTTCAATGCCTCATCTTTACTTCTCAATAAGTAAACATAACAGTATCTTGTGCAATCATCAATGAATGTAAGAAAATATTTCTTACCACCTTTAGTTTGAACAAACTTCAGGTCACAGACATCAGAATGAATTAACTGAAGGGGTTCAGAAGTTCGTTCAATTGAATGAAAAGAAGTTCTAGTAAATTTAGCCTCTACACAGGTTGCACATTTGATACTAGAATCAAAACTATATTTAGGCAAACACTCCATATTAACTAATCTACGCAAAGCATCATAATTAACATGTCCTAGTCTACCATGCCACACATTAGAGGACTCAAGCATATAAGCAGAAGAGTTTTTCTTATTAGGTACAATTGTCATTACATTCATTTTAAAGAGCACATCGCTCATGTACCCTTTTCCCACGTACATCCCAGATTTAGTGAGTACAAACTTATCCGACTCAAATACAAGTTTAAAACCCTTCTTACTCAGTAGTGAGCCTGATACCAGATTCTTTCGAATATCGGGTACATGCAGCACATTGTTGAGGGTGAGTTCCTTGCCAGAAGTCATCTTTAATACCACCTGTCCTTGGCCTTCAACCTTAGAAGTGGCAGAGTTGCCCATGAAGAGTTGTTCTCCAGTTGATGCATGGTAAGTGGAGAACATCTCTCTGATTGAGCAGACATGTCGAGTGGCCCCAATGTCCACCCACCATTCTTTGGTGTTACCAACCAGATTGACTTCTGAGACCACAGGAGAAAGATTGTTGTCTGAAACATCAGTGGAGAGAGTTTCCAGCTCTGTCATGTTGGCCTGCGCTGGTTTCTTACTTGTATTGCCTTGGTCCTTACGCTTACGACAGTCGTTAGCACGGTGGCCTGGTTTGTCGCATACATAGCAGTTCCCTTTGAACTTCTTGTTGTTATTGGGACCTTGTTTTGGACTGTTGGGATTGTTCTTCCTCTTCTTTAAACAAGTTAGGTTTGTTCATTAACTATGCCTTGATTTGATGAAAGGATGGCCACGTAGAGTTCCCCATCTCAATACCCTCCAACTTTCCATGGTGTTTCCGTTTGATTGCTTCGTTTTTTCTTCCTTCGAATAGTTTTCCTTGTCTCGTGTCTTCTTCTCTTGGGTTACTACAAGGACTCTTCTATTTGTGAAAATATCTGTGCCCCTCCAACTTTCGACGATGTTTTTGCTTGATTCCTCCTTTCCTACCTTCCATGAAGTATCCTAGAAACTTCTCTTTTCCTCCCTGTTATCTTTTTCTCTTTTATACTAGCCAGCTACTTCATCTCTGAAATCATTTGTGCACTTTCCCAAGTTCTGATTTCAAAATCTTTGCTAAAAACCAGGTAAAGCTCTCCATCTTACTTTAATTTGGACTATTTGTTTATACCTTCTGATTGTTAAGATGCATAATTAGCAATGCAATTTATAAATTTATTTAGTACATTTCTTCAATGCAAATTTATGTTTTTGCCTCTTAATTAGCTGAATGCACACATGTAATTTATCGAAATATTTTCTTCTCTTTTTCCTCACTATTCATATTTCTTGGTATGAAAAACAATAGAGGAGAGATTTGCTTGAAAGGAGGTGGACGTTCAATCTTCACACATGCCCAGCCCATTCTTCATCATTTCATTATATAGCATCATGGTTTCTCTTCATACAAGATTTGGGAGCATATAATTGGATTTTACAATCCATTTTACAACCCAGGCTAGCTTTATGAATAGTTCAGTCGATCTCCATATGTGTTGTCAAGCCATACATAGTAAATCACTCAAAAGTTATTATCCAAGAATTTCGGTCTGCTGATGTGTTGTTCTTATCTATAGACGTGGCTAATCCATCTTCTGATATGTTGATGAGATGGGTTGGTCTTCCCTATCGACCCCCCTTAGCTGGAGGTAGTGTGTGCACTTCAAGCTTGTTTCATAATTTTTGGAAAACAATCTTAGAGAGTGGTTTTGGAAACATATCTGCACTTTGGTTTGTAGAAATCACAAACTGAGCGACAAGAGAGAGAGCCAAAAGCAACTTTTTTTTTGTACAAAATGATAGTCTGTTTCAATGTGTTTTGTGTGGACGTGAAGAACTCGATTGAATGTCATAAATAAAACATTGATATTGTTGCAAAATAAGAGAGGTGGCTGAGAGAGGTAAACTCCACCTCGTAGAATATAAGAGATCCATGCCAATTTTGCAGTTGTGGAAGTAAGTGCTCGACATTCTGATTCGACATTGGAGGCCTCGCAACTGTTCTTTGCTTTTTCTAATTTTCTGTGGCTATTCATACTTGTAAAAAGTAACTTTTATTTTATCAATTCCTTTTCTTGATTTTTGAACATTGATGCCATTAAAATCTTTTAATTATAATTAATTCCTTTAACTCAGTGGAGTCATGCGATTACACGGGTATCTACACTCTAGAGCCTGAGGTATTCAATGTTCACTCACGACAAGTCCATGCGTTTCTTTGGCCGGGCCTACACTATGTATGGGTTATTTAAATTGTTCTAATATCTGATTTTATCAATCACTAGATTCATCGCCTCACGAATTCATCGCGAGTGGAAACCCCATAGCAGAAACATTCGTGGCACAAGCGCTGAAAATTCAAATTAAAGTAGCTTTATCATTTTTTGACTGACTGTAGCAAGCTCGATTATTGGCTTAATGAGATTTTTAGGATTCACCTGTAGTTTCCTACCCACAAGTTAACCTCAGGAATTTATCCTGAGTGGAAGCCATAGAGGAAAAGGACTAGTCGTCGTGACACACGACGACACTGAGAATTAATTCTAATTAAAGTAAAAAGTAGCTTTATCCTTTTTAACCATATCGTTTTTACTGACTGTAGCAGGCCATCATTATTGGGCTTAATGTTGACTCTTTTTAAGTCTTTTTTTAGTCGGCCTCCCGTTTCTTATCTGCCACTTGTGCTCTCTATTCAAGTTGCAGAGAACAGAAAGCCAAAGAAAGAAGGAAAAAAAAAAAGAAAAAGAAAAAAAGGAAGACGAACGCATGGACTTGTCGAGTTATTGGTCTTGATTAATCATGGAACTTTAGAAAAAGGTCAAAAACGTAGAACCATTGAATGCATACACTGAGGCTGCATGAGTTTTTTAAGGTTTGCAAATATCTTAATCCATTTATCCTCTCCTTTCTTTTTTTTTTTCAGTGACCTAGAGGAGAGACTATGAACATCATCTCTGAAGACACTCAAAAGCCTAGGTAATCTTTAGGTGCTACCTGAAGCCAATCCATTTATCTACAGAATGAGAATCGTGTGTGCAACTTCTATCATCTTCACGAAATGGGTGTCCTTGAATCAAAGTCAATAGTGATCACGTGCACAGATAGAAATCCTATTGGGATATTATTACTCTACTGACTACTCTATAAGGTAACCACTACCCTTACTTCCTGTAAGTGCCTAAAACAACACGGACTTGCTTTGATGGGAGCTGCTGAATAGTCTTTAATTGGAGGGAGTGTCCTCTTGACCTGAGAAGAAAAAAGAGGTTAGGGGCCTTGGCCGTGGAGGGCCGAAGGCACTCCGACGCCTAAGTTAGTCTTGTTACTAAACAGAGGGAGCAGGAGTGAGGAGGGATGGGAGTTTACTTTTTGCTTACTTCTTTCGTTCTGTGCTGTGCCCACTTATATATGTTAGGTATCCTCAGACCTTCCCTGAGTGGAGGTAGGTAAACGTACGGTCCCATCGGGCCATACTCTTCCCATAAATGGAAGTAGGTAGAGGTTATGTCCTGTCAGGCCATACCTTGACCTTTCACATGATTACTGATGTGATGGCGGAATGAAGTCCACGCTTCTTCCGTA
>QPKB01000491.1:0-29402 GCA_003546025.1 Camphora micrantha
ACTTGGGAGCTAAAAGAAGATGCTTGGCCAATGAAAGAGATGAAAAGAAAGCTTGAAGAATGGTCAAGTTCCAAGCATCAAGGAGAATAAAGAAAAAGACCTAGAGCCCAAGCTAAGTGAAGAAGCATCCAAAGAAGATTTCAAGTCTTGTCCAGCCTAGGGGGAGCTGAAGACTTTGTATGAAAATCAGTGTTGAATAATGTTTGCCATCAAATTGCAAAGGAGGAGATTGGTAGGGATTTTGTATATTGCAATTTGATGGTTGCATTATCATTTTAATCATCATTTGAATTTTCACATATGCATTGATTTAGAAAATGTTGAAATCTTGATTTACACATGCATTGTTTTTTTTAGACTTGTAGAACTATTGATTTATGCATGTTTTGTTTTAATCTTGGATGCATTTAATTTGAAAAAGAAGTTTTATGAATCAAGCTAGCCTATGTTTTAAATCTTTCAAATCATTTTAGGCTTTCATGTTTCATGATTTTAAAAGCACTTAGATTTAATTAAAATCATGTTTCCAAGCTTGATTTAATGGCCCAAAAGTCCCCTCAAAGAAATACTTTGAAATATGTTATTTTGGGAATTTTGGTCCCTGGGCCCAGGTCGACCTGCAGTGTGCTTGGTCGACCGAGCCCATGGACCCGGTCGACCGCGCACACTGCGGGTCGACCGGGAAAGAGTCGTTGGGCTGCTTTTTCAAACGGTCAGATTTATGACCGTTGAAGGGCAGGTCGACCGAGGACACGCCAGAACTCATTTTTTTGAGTATAAAATGAGGTTCATTCCCTTGAAAAAGTTGTTGATCAAAGAAGATAAAAGAGCCTTCCTTGAGGTGTTTGGAGGCAAGAAAAAGGGAAATGAATTAAGAGAGACCAATGGGTCATTAGTAAAGCTAAAGCTTGGATTAATGAAGTTAAATCTCTAAGTAAGCTTTACTTTTATTTATCATATGTTATATGCTTTGTTTAAATTATTGGTAAATGATTTTTAGCATGATAACTATGATGTGTTGAATCCATTCTTCATTTAATCTTTGATCTAAGTTGGATTGGATTCTTCACCTTGATTTCAAACCAAGTTTGTTTTAAAACTTTATAAAAACATGTTTTGTCAAATCCTTTGATTTCTTTTATAACATGTTTCATTTACTTGGTTGAATCAAATTGTTGTTTTCATTCATTTGAACCTTAGTTAAACTTTTGTTTTTGAAAACAACATAGCACATGCATCACATGTTTAGACATAATTAATTTCATACAACTTGTGAGCTTTTGATTTTCATATCATCAAAAAGTTAGTATTTTATACATGTGACTTGCATTTCACTTCAATTAAATCTTTGTGTGTTTTAAACTTTAAAATGCATTAAGCATACTTTAATTGAGCTTTCATTTTGATGGACCCGATTCTTCCCTCTCTCCCGCTGCCTCCGCCTCGGGTCTTTCGGGGTACGGCGGAGGGGAGGAGAAAAAAGTAAAGGGTATCAACATCTTTTTTTCTTTTTGTACGGGTATGCCAATTTCACTTTTTCACTTGGAATTTAGAAACGGTGATCCAAAGATCTACCTTCACAAGTAGAAAGGGGAAATGAAACTTTTTCTAGTTTCCCATTGCACACATATTTTAAGAAAAGAGACAAAGGTTTTTTTTTATATGCCGTGAAAGGCGATTTCATTTGTTTGCCGTAAAAGGCGATTTACAAATCTTATCCATTATGAAAGACAAGAATTGTGATTTTTTTGTCTCTTAAAATAAGTACAAAGTACAAAAGGAAAGCAAGAAAAGGGATCTAACTTCTCATTCGATTGTGGGGACACGTTCAGATCGACGGTCGCGAGTCATGTATGGGCTCCTCCGTCGTCCATGCAGATGAGAACATGATTCTTGGCTTGGCTTTTTAACCTCAGATTTTTAAAGGACAAAGACCAAGAGAAGGTCTTATATCCGATAAAAAGCTAAGTAAACGGGCTGAAAAGCCACGTTTTAGCCATGTTGGTAGAAGAAGGGAGGTCCTTGGGGGGGGGGGGGGGTGGCCCCCCAAGGGTGCTTCAATCACCTTTTGGTGGTCTTGCAGCAGAGTTGCAGGAGTTCTGGATTTTCCGGGCAATTCTCTGGACTTTGAGTGAATTTCTCTGGCGATTTCTCTGGATTTTTTCCTCTCTTTTTTCTTTGGAATGCCCTCCTATTTATAGGCCTTTGGTAGCCATTTAGGAGGGTTTATGAGCATTGAATGCATTAATGCTCATAATGGGAGGAGTTACAAGTTTTAAATTATTTGTTTTGTAACTCCTTTTTCCTTGAATCTGATTGGCCGATGGAGAATGATGAGCTTTTAATTGTCTTTAATCCCCATCATGGGAGGAGTTTCATGGCTTTAGTGCCATAAATCCTTTGACTTGTAACTCCCATTTGCTTGCTTTTGATTGGGCCGTCCAAAATAATGAGTTAATGACCTCATTAACTTGTCATAAAACAGGTCATTTAACCTCATTAATTGGTAGCCAAGTCGCTTGAAGAGTCGCGGGCCGCGCCGCGTCTTTTGGAATTCTTCTTGCGATGACCGCCGGTGGATCCACATGTTGTTTGATGTCGGATGGCGATGTAATTTCAGACATTGATTAATGTCAATGTGCCGGCAACATCTGTCCTGTCGATTTCACGATCGGGCGGGCGGAAAGTGTGCTTTCTTTGTCGGCCGGTTGGCGATTTCGAACCATCTAATGATCATCCAATGATTTCGGCGGTGAATCCGTGATGTTGACGCAGATCGAAGGATTTCATGCACGAAAAATCAGATTTTGGAAAAATCACAGGGGCCAATCAACTCGAAACGCGAAAAGGACCCGAAAAAGGGGTCTCCCGGCGATTTTTGGGTCGCCGGAATTCCATGGTCGCCGGCGACCATGGGCCAAGGTCGCCGGCGACCTTAGGCCTTGGGCCCATTTTTCGGCCACCGTTCGGTCGCCTTTTCTTCGCCGTTTTTCGATCTTTTTTCATTCTTTTTTCTTCTGTATTTTTCCTGACATTTCCCCTCATTTATTGGCCTGATTCTCTTGAAGAAAACCCGACGAGAAGCCACGCAAATCGGAGCACAAAGTTTCCTATTTTTCTGGAAAGCCGAAGACTTTGTTGTGCGGTATTGCCGATTTTTTGTCAAGCATTGAAACTAGGCCAAACGATGTCGGAATGACCTGAAATTTGATGTGGAGCTTCTTGAACAGTAGATAGGACCAACCATAGGCTTTGGTTTGAGTTTTGAAGCCTTTTTGTGTCCCGCAAATGCTCGCCTTGATTTCGCCATGAGAGAAATGCCGAGCTTTGACTTTTGGTCAACCGATGTCCGATTGTCCTAAAATTTGACAGGGAGCCTCCTGAGTAGTAAGTAAGACCAACCATGGGCTTTGGTTTGAGTTTTGAAGCCTTTTGGGGTCCCGCAAATGCTCGCCTTGATTTCACCTCGAGGAAAATGCCGAGCTTTGAAACTAGGCCAAACGGAGAAACGATGTCCGTTTGACCTAAAACTTGATAGGGGACCTATTGGAGTCATTTTGAGATGATCCATTAGCTCCAATTTGGATGCCATGATTTCGGGGTGTTTCGCCGCCGGCAGACCTGATTTTGCTTCTGAGCGTTGATGAAGGGTCAAACGTTGTCCGTTTGACTTGAAATTTGGCATGGGGCCTTTTGGAGGTATTCTGAGACCATCCGTAGGCTCTGATTGAAGTTTTGAAGTCTTCGACACTGTCGCTGCCGGGAGCTCCTGTCTGGCTGTCGGAGGAGTGAAGTTAGGCCAAATGACGTCGAAATGGCCCGAAACTTCATGTGTACCCCTCTTTTGGCTGCTTTGAAGGATCTTGCAGTTTTTGTTTGATTCTGACAAGATCTGGTGCTTGAAGTGGCGCCTTCCTATTTATGGCAGGATGTGGCTCCATGTAACTTTTGGTGTTGAAGGGACATAGTGACATTTTTGGTGTCAACAAATGCCCCCTCGAGGTACAGCGACGAGGTGTGCAGCTCTGGCAGTCGGTGTGTCTCGAAGAGAATTGAAGGAGATCTTCTTGCTTGACCAGGAGTCTTGAGCGTTTTTCTCTTGATGGAGTTGCTTTTTTTTTTTTGCTTCCAAGGGATTTCGCGGTAATGAGAGGGGTCATGTACCGTCTCAAGGCAAGGATTTTGAGATGACATTTGGATATGGGTTTTTGGTTTTGAGTTTTCCCTTTTAACCTTGTGAACCTAAAGGCTTTATGTGGCACATTAGGCGGTTAAGAAGGTTTTTTGGTTTTTGACCTTGTGACCTAACAGGCTGTATGTGGCAAGTTAGGGGGTCGGGATTTTGGTTTTTGGTTTCGGTCTTGTAACCTAACAAGCTGTATGTGGCAAGTTAGGGGACCAAGTTGGGACAATTTTGGGTCCATTGGAGTGGTTTGGTTTTTTGTGGAATGTCAATTTCAAGATTGTGGCTTGATTTGGTGCATGGGGTTGGATGGTTTGGGTTTCTTTTGGAAGCCCATGAAGCTTGGAATTTTTTGTATGGTCTAATCAACTCAAGAGAGGCATGGAACCATTTTTGTATGCTCTTGGTAAGAGAAGTTTTGACTAAAAGCCACTTTTAGTGCCTAGGTGGTCAAACCTGGCTCATATGGGCTAACCCATGGGACCTTAAGCTTTTTAAAAATGGCTTAGATCTCATGTGGTGTCATTTTGTAAAGAATATCTAAAAATATCCCTTTTGCGGAGAGAATATCTAAAAATATCCTTACTTGGAGAGAATCTCTCAAGTTTCCTTGATTTTGGGAGAGATTTTCTCAAAGTTTCTCAAATCCCCTTTTTTTTGGAGAGAATTTCTCAAGAATCCCCTCTTTAGGAGAGAATATCTCAAATCTCCTTTTCTTTTAGGAAGTTTGCTAATTTTTAGCACTTACCTCCTTGCTTTTCTCCTCCTTTCCTCTTTTGGTTTGCTTTTTCTATAAAAGCAATGGAGATGGGTTTTCTTTCTCTTGTTGCTTTCTTTTTGCAAAAACCTCCAAGATAAAGAATTTCTCGAGGATCTTCAAGTTTCTTCTTCTTCTTCTCCATGGCTTCAAGTAGGTCTTCTTTTTCCAAGAAAAAACCCTATGTAGATGTAGAAAAGTTTCCATTTCTTTTTTTTTTCCTTCTCTCTGTTTTTTTTTTTTTCTCACGTGTTTTCTTTTCCTCTTTTTTTTTTTTTTTTTTTGCACACGTTCTCCCTTTTTTTTTTTTGCGCTGTACGGACAGGTCCGTACGGACCTGGCCGTACAGCCACGTGGCCTGTGGGCCACGTCCCATGGGCCAAACCCCCCCCACCCCCCCTTTTTTTTTTTTTTGAAGAGGTTTTTTTTTTCTTCTTTTTTTTTTCTTTTTTTCTTTTTTGTTGCTCACCATGATATGAGGTTTATGTAATTCAAGATGGTCATGCATTTTTTTTTTCTAATGCATCAAGATAAAAGGCTAGAATTTCTAGGTTAAGTCAACATGGATTTTGACTTAGACAAAGTTTGATTGGTTTTGACCAAATTGGGTTGGAATTGGTCAAACTTTTATCAAAGTTTTCCTAGCATCTAATGCATGATGGTTTTATGCATGATTTTTGGTAAATGGAATTGGGAGCATGAGGATGCATACCTCGAATTTTCTTGCAAGTCTTGGGATTTTTGGAGCTTGCAGCAATGTTGAGCCCACTTCTCCAGTCTCGCAGAATTTCGAGGAGCTTTGCAAGTTTTGGAATTTTGAGCTCGCAGCAATGTTGAGCTCTTTTCTGATCTTGCGAAGATTTGAGAAGAAAGGCTTGATCTCGCAGCAATGTTTGAATTCGAGTCTTCTTCGAGAATCCTCCATTGATTATGAGCTCGCAGCAATGTTGAGCTCATCTTCAAGCTTCCTTTCTTTTTCGGGATGCCTCCCTTTTTTTCGAAATTGCCCCGGAATCATGCCAAAATTTCGTTAGGATATTTTTTAGCAAAATTCTGTCATTTGGTGCTTGATTTCTTCCTTTCTTACTTTTTGCAGGTGGTTCCTCCAGAACGAACAAGGGTAAGGGCCTTGTTACTGATGCACCTCGATAAGGAGATCAACGAGACTAGGCAGCGTCTCGAGTTGTTGGAAGAACAGACTGCTGCTAAATGGGCTGCTGTTCTTGAAGCTTGTGCCAGAGAAAGCACTCTGATCAGTCAGGTTGAAGAGGTTGACGGGAATCTCCGAAGAAAGACTCAGGAGCATGAGCGATGGCATCTTCTTTGGGAGGAATTCCCTCGTGCTGAAGATGGATCGCGGTTTTCTACCGCATTTTATGGCAGCATCTTGAAGAAGCGTGGCCTGGAAGCTTTGGAGGCTGAGGCCAAAAGTCTGCTCGAGGACCTCAGTCTTTGGTTGAAGACTATGATGGACTGACCTTTTGAATTTCTTTTGTAACAAACTTTCTTCTTTCATTTTTTTTGGGTACCTCCATGTATAAATATTTTGGCACTCTATTTTTTTTGTATCCCCTTGTTCTACTTAAATTCTTTTTGAAAATAAGCAAAAGTTGAATGGGAATGTTTGTTTGAAAATCTTTTGAACTACTTAAATTCTTTTTGAAAATAAGCAAAAGTTGAATGGGAATGTTTGTTTGAAAATCTTGATCAAAAGGTTATCATTTTGTGAAAATCTTTTGTCAAAAGTGTTGTTTTGGCATGAAAGCCAGATTTTGTGGCACAAAGCCTGGTTTTTGATGGCTTGAAAGCCGAAAATTTTGAGGTGGCATGAAAGCCGATTTTGGTGGCGTGAAAGCCAAATTTTGGTGACGTGAAAGCCGATGTGGCATGGAAGCCGATTTTTTGTTTTTGGCGTAAAAGCCGGATTTTTGGCATGAGAGCCGAGTTTTTTGGTGTAAAAGCCGGATTTTTTTGGCATGAGTGCCGATTTTTGTTTTTGGCGTAAAAGCCGGATTTTTGGCATGAGAGCCGATTTTTTGGCGTAATAGCCGGATTTTTTGAAAACCAAGTTTTGTTTTGTTGGCATGAGAGCCAGATTTTGTTTTGATTTTTTGGCGTGAGAGCCGATTTTTGGCGTGGAAGCCGAGTTTTTTGGCGTAAAAGCCGAGTTTTTGGCGTAAAAGCCAGGTTTTTGGTTTTCAAAAATGCAAGTATCGACTAAGAGTCGCCTCCCTGCTGAATGGTATTGCAAGTATCGATGGAATGTCGCCTCCTTGCTCATTCGGTTGCGAGTATCGATGGAATGTCGCTTCCTCGCGAAGTTGGGTGCAAGTATCGACTAAGCGTCGCTTCCCTGCTTTTTCTTCAAAAATTTCGTTTTGCGGGTATCGATGGAATGTCGCCTCCCCATGATTTTTGAAATTTGAGGTTTTTTCGAACCTTTGTTTTTCTTTTGACATTTGGGTTGTGGATGTCAACTGGAATGTTGCGTCTCCACGATATTTTGAAATTTTGCAAGTATCAACGAGGTATTGCTTCCTTGCGATTTTGAGGTTTTGGAAGTATCGAATGGGGTTCGCATCCTTCCAATGGGTTTTTGCGAGTATCGACTTGACATCGCTTTCCCGATTTTTTTTTTTAGACACGAGGTCGTAAATTTTGACCTAAAACCATTTTTGGCGGTAAAAGGTAAGGCGGACTAGGGTGGGAATTCCTAAGTCCTGATTTTTGTTTCAAACCAAGAATTTTGGGTTCAAGGATCGAAAATTTTGGTTAAGTTTGGGAAGAGGCTCCTAAACTTAGATTTTCGGATTTTGATTTTCTTTTGAACAATGAAACGATGAAAGTAAGCATTGTTTTGAAAGTTCAACATAAAGGTGAATTCCAAAAGGAGTGGGTTTGACGAGCAAGTACCTAAAAATAGGCTTTGGCCTTGCAGGCGTCCCTCTGACCTAGTGGAGAAAGTCTTCAAGGGTAGTACCGCTTCAAGAACTTGCTGTTGATGGGCAGCATACACCTATCACCTTCCATGTTTAGAAGTGCATATGTGCCATTGGAGAAGACTTTGTCGATGACGAAGGGTCCCTCCCATTTTGGTTCAAATTTGCCTTTGGATTTGTGAGCGAAAACCATCGGCCTTTTTACCGCAAGAACCAAGTCACCCTTTTTGTGGGCGCGTTGCCTGACCTTTTTGTCGAAAGATCCAGCCATGCGTGCTTGGTAGAGCTCAATGCTTTGGAGTGCCTCGAGCCGTCTCTCATCGAGATTGTCCAGCTCTTGGAGTCTTAATTTGACATTGCTTTCTTGCGTCATGTCATTTTGTAGAGATACCCTTAAGGAAGGAGTTTGTACCTCTAAAGGGACAACAACCTCGCATCCATAGACCAAGGAGAATGGTGTGCTATGGGTCGGTCCTCGAACGGTGGTTCGGTAGGCCCACAAAGCTTCGGATAGTTTGTCGCCCCAGTCCCTTTTGTGGCTAGAGACCATTTTCTTGAGAATTTTGCAGAATGTCTTGTTGAAGGCCTCTGCCAGTCCATTCGCCTTCGGATTGTACGGAGTTGAAGGACAACTTTGGATTTTGTATTTGTCGCAGAACCTGTAGAATCTGTGATCACGGAATTGTGGTCCGTTATCATGGACGAATCTTTTAGGTATGCCGAAGCGACAAATGATGTTGGTGCGCAAGAACTGAAGGACTGATGAGGTCTTCATTTCATTGATCGCAAAAGCTTCTGACCACTTGGAGAAATAATCCGTAGCGGCGAAGATGAAGCGATGACCTTTGCTTGAAGGAGGGGAGACAAGACCTACGATGTCCATACCTCAGGCTTTGAAAGGCCATGAAATTGCTGTAGGATGTAGCCATTCTGGAGGCATGTGGACATAGTCTCCATGAACTTGGCATTGTTGGCAGCGTTTAGCAAATTGCATTGCGTCAGCTACCATGGTAGGCCAATAATAACCTAACATTTTTATCTGATCGTAGAGCTTTAGACCAGCCTGATGAGCTCCACAAAGACCAGCATTCACCTCTTCGAGAGTTTCTTCAGCTTCTTGTTGTGATAAGCAGCGTAGAAGTACTCCATTGTAGGACTTTCTGTAGAGCATCTTTGAAGGAATGTCCAGATGAAAGTTTGGGGTTCGTCTTTGAACACTTACCCGTTCTTTTGGATCTTCAGGCAGGATTCCGAACATAATATAATCAATGAACGGATCCCTCCAGTCGCCGATCGGAGGTCTGAGGATGGAGATCCGACTTCCAACCAGTTGGTGGCACTCAGCAACTGCTTGGTGTGTATTGAGGGGAGGGAGAATCCTTCTCTCACACACTGTAACTTGCATGTGTTCTCCTTCTTGGACCGCGATAGAGGCGGCGAGTCCAGCCAGGGCATCTACACGGATGTTTTCGCCTCTACGAATGTGGGTGATATGACAGATGTCAAATTTTTGCCGAAGTGATTGCGCCTTGTTGTAGTAAGGCAACAGATCAGGCTTCTTGATTTCAAATTTCTGATTCATTTGGTTGACGATCAGTTGAGAATCCCCGAAGGCTTCTAGCACTGTGATGCCGGATTCGAGGGCGATTTCCAATCCTACAATCAGGGCTTGGTACTCAGCTGCATTGTTTGAACATGGTTCCAGTACCGAGAAGGCGTGTGGAATCATGTATTTGTCGGGACTAACAAAGAGGATGCCAATCCCTGATATTTGATTTCCTTTTTCACTTGTCCTAGTTGCACCGTCGAAGTACATATCCCAGGAAGCATTTGATAAGGAAGCCTCCACGTTGTAGACTGACTCGTCTGGGAGATCATCCCTGAGTGGAGAATCTTCAGGCAACGGATGCTCTGCAAGAAAGTCTGCCAGAGCTTGACCTTTGATTGCTTTTTGTGGTACATACCTAATATCAAATTGTGACAGGAGGATAGACCATTTTGCCAGTCGGGCATTGAGGGAACCTGCTTTTGTGACAAGGACCTTCAGGAGATTGATCATCGAGATCAGGTATACTGTGTTGGACAGCAGATAGTGACGTAGCTTTTGTACAGCAAACATCACTGCAAGACATTCTTTTTCGACTGGAGAGTAGTGATGCTCTGCACCTACCAGCATGCGGCTGAGATAGTATAGGGCAGCTTCTTTTGGAGATGATGGTTCTTCTGGACCAGAAGACTGTGCATCTGTATCATCGGACAATTCCTCTTCATCATCAGAGAAATCGTACCAATTGGAGGAGCTTCCTGGATCCTTAACGGGTAACTCTTCAAAGAGATATCCAGGGAGATCAATATCTTCACAGACACGAGATGTTGAGGCTTCGTCGGCCAGACGACTTTGTAGCCTTTGGGTCAACTGTCTCATGGGAGCATCAGGGTCGTAGCTCAGTCTGTATGAAGACTTTTCTATATGACGATAGAGTTTCCAATCCTACTGCTGGCCTTTTGTCAGTGTGGGCTCCAATGGTATGAGAATACCATGGCCACCTCCCAAGCTGATTGGATTACGAGCGTCATAGCCCATTTTCTTCATGATAGCTTGCGCCATTGGACTATACAAGGATAGTTGTGGCATACCTTCGTTTTGGAAAGGCTCAAGCGAAGAGTTTGATGAAGAAGCCGCCGACCTGTGGAAAAAGATCGGCTTTTCTTCTGGTGAAGTTGTCGGAACAACGAAGGAAGCTGATGCTGGATCGTCTATGCCAGCAGGTGCCTCCAATGGAGTGAGAGCAGGTTGAGCTTGCTGAGTATCAGCTTGGCTTGACGACGTGTCGTCTTCTGTCTCTGAATCCGAATCTGTGTCTTGCATAATAGACACAAAGGAGATGACAAACTTGCCCCCAGGCTTTTGTTTGGTCTTCTTTGCCTTGGTAGTGATCACCAGCGGCTTTGGAGACTTGAGGGAGACAACAAAAGGAGATTGGTTGATCTCCTGGGTTTTGCCGGATGGTTGATTTTCTTCCGGTGATTGCTGAGGAGCCTTGCCTTTATCTTTCTAGAGACTTTCGGCAAAGGATGCTATTTCTTTCTCCTTTTCTTCATTTTCATCTTTGTACATCTGCGAGTCTGTAAAATGGACTTCTTTGCCTTTGAAAGGCTTTTTGTCCGCAAATACCCGACATACCAAGCCGTCGTCGACAACAAACTTGATGCACTGATGAAGAGTTGAAGGAACAACACCACTCTCGTGTATCCAGGGGCGTCCAAGAAGGATGTTGTAGCATGAGGGGGTCTTTATTGCATATACAGTGACTTCAGAGATAAGATCACCGATTTGCAACTTGAACCTAATCTTGCCGATAGGCCTCTGAGCGCTTCCATCGTATCCAAAGATAGACACGGATGTGTGACTCAGCTTGTTAGGCGGGATGCCCAGCTCTTTGAGTGCCGAAAGAGAGATAAGGTTGAGGGCAGAACCCGGATCAATCTGTACTCTGTGTATCGGCATCTCTTTGATGTACCCTGTAAAGTATAAGGGCCGGTTGTGCTTTGTTTCGCCTAGTAGGAGGTCTTCCTTAGTGAAGGCGATAGTTGCACTTGCTGCGTTTTGATCTGAGAGGCAATCATTGCAAGATCCCTGAGTCTTCTTCTTTTCTCCTTTTGAGGAGGTATTTGATTTTTTAACCCTATATTCCATTTCAATTTGTAGGACTTGTGGGGCATGCTTGTCGACATCCACATTCAGTCTTTGCAGTTCTGAAATGAGACTATCACGAGTTTGGGGAGACATTCGTAATAAGTCTAGGATGTGCAGACGTGCAGGTATGTGTCTAAAGTGCTCAATCAAGTCATACTTGAAAGCCTCCTTAGGGCCTGCATTCTCATTATTGTTGCCACTTGGGGCGCTTACATTCTGTCCCGAAGGATTTACATAAGAAGAAGAAGTTAGATTGTAGTTTTTGTGGTAATCCCGGCCAGAGCGGGTACCTTTACCAACTTCGAGAGCTTCTGGAGACGGTTCTTCATTCGGAAGTCCACCCTTGGGATTGAGGGGCTGATCCTTTTCATTTGCTGAAGATGCTTCCGTGTCAACCTTACCATCCTCAGTGATTGCATTGCATGGGGCATTTTTCGGGAACAAGTCCTGAACAACGTCCAGCAATTTGTCTTCTTTGTTTACAATTTCATCGGTCCAGACATCACCCATGAGGTTGGGCATCTGGGACCAGTTGACTGGGTAGACTTCATCGGTAGAGACGTCTTCAAGGTAGTCAGCCAAAAGAGGTCTGTACTCTGATGTGACAGTCTCAGAAGACGAAGGTTGAGAAGATGCCATCTCCGAGGTAGTAATATCAGAGGATATACTACCTGATGTAGTATGGGAGTTTGTGGACTCGGCAGATGAAGCTCTAGAGGCGCTGTCGTCTCGAACTATCGCATTGCAAGCAATAGGAAACGTCTCCGGAACGGATTGTTGGGAGTCAGATTCATCCTCTGATGTAAGGGGATCATCCACCCTGCAGTTTTCTTCATTTTCAGGAGTTACTGGAGGGGACTCCTGTAGATTTTCCCGGACCACCGGTTCTGGATTGCGATGAAGTTGATTGATGTGATCTTGTCCTTGCTCTATGGCAAAACGCTGCAAGATCCTTGCATATTCTTCGAGATCACGCATAGGAGCCAGATCTTCTTCTTCATCTACTCCTTGTGGTTCCTCCTGATCGGGTTCTACCGGAGCATTGGCAGGTGCTGTGTCAACAACATTTTCTTGAACAACCTCTTGGTCTCCTTCATCATTAGACCAAGATCCCTGTGGTTGTAAAGGGTTATACTAGATTACCGGCATGAGGTGGGATTCGGGGATCCATTCCTCATCGGAGAGGTATTCTCCTGTTTCGAGGGATTCCTCCCATTCATCGGTGTCACTGGCGGTGTCACTGGACTCGTACCCATCCATGGGGAATCCAATTACTGAATTGCAAGAGTATAATGCCCCCTGCATGTCTTCAGTCTTTAGTAGTAATGGCATGAAATCACGAAGGGTGAATTTCCTTGCCGGCCTCGAAGTCTCGGAAGGAGACTTTTCTGCTGCCCCCAGTGAGGGGGTAGGGGAAGTTTCTGTCTTTTCAGGAACTTCTTGTTTTGGTTGAGCTTTCTCCTGCTGTTTAAGCTTACGAAGTTGTCTCCTGGCTTGCCTTCGCTGTTGAGTGGTCGGCTTTGTTTTGACGATCTCCCAGTTTTCATCTTCCAGGAGATCGGGATGTACCCATATGGACTGTCCATCTGGTGTTGGGCACGGGACTAGCTCTTGGGATGTTGGAGCCATTTTTATCACCTTGAAGGAAGTAGTGACCTTCTTCTTTGGTGACTTTTGTTTGTCCATATGACACCATGTTGACGGAGGCAGACCCATAGTTTTTGTCAAAGGTGATGACTCCGTTTTTCCACATCTCGTTGATCTTCTCTCTCACAACGAAGCATTGGTTGAGAGGGTGCGAGATCATCTGGTGGTATGGACAGTACCGGGGATCGTTGGTTTTGCCAACATCTCCTGGTCTTTTGGGTTCAGGCAGGGTGAGCTTCCCGTTTGCCAAGAGAGCCTCGAAGATTTCTTCGACATCTTCATCGAACGGGTATTTCTTTTCTACTCGTTCTTTGAAGGCATCAGAGAATTCAGGTCTCTTACCTGCACCTTTGTTTTCAGCTTTCTTTGGTGGCTGCGGAGGTGACTTGGTTTGCACATTGAGAACCTCCTTTTTCTTTTGCTTCGAGGTTGCAATGGCGGTCGGCTCCTTCTTTGATGATTTCTGATTGCTGAGGTCCTTGATCACCGTCTTAGCCTCCATTGATGCTTCTAGGAGTTCTCCCAGATTCTTTGATTTGTTGTCGATAATCATGGAGCGTATCTTTACTCTCATGTTGTTACGGCAGATGTCGACCAGCGACGCTTGTGGCAGTACGTCTGAACATTTGTACGTCATTGCCTTCCACTTGTGAATGTAGTCGTATGTCGACTCATTCTCTCCCTGTTTTAGGCTGCAGAGTTGAGCCATAGTCACAGGATGATCCTCACCTTTGAAGTGAGTTAGGAAGCGTGTCTCCATCATGGCCCAGTTTTGGATAGAGTCCTCCTGAAGAGTGGAGTACCAATCAAAGGCCGTACCTTTTAGGGTACTTGCGAAGAGACGGATCTTGAGGGCGTCTTGATCCGCGATGGCTCCCGTCAGGATCTTGAAATGGATGACATGTTGTCTGGCCGAGCCCTTCCTCGTATATATTTGGAGAGTGGGCTGTTTGAATTTGGTAGGAAACGGTACCGAGTCCATCCATAAGGGATATGGCGGCTTGATTCCGTGTTCCTTTAGTGAATCCTCTTCCTTTGCTTTGGCGAGGATATCGTCAACGTCCCTCTTAGTAAGGGCGCGCGACTCATTTACCTCCTCCTCGTGGTGACTTGGAGGAACTTCATTATTTGGTGGACGTTGGAGGGTAAGAAGTAAGTTCTCCATGAGAGCTTCTATCCTCTGCTGTCCCTGCTCCAGCTGCTGGATGCGTGCGGCTACGTCATTTTGCGGCGGGGGCTGCTCAGCATTTGTGACTAAGACGTTCATCCTTCGAGAGTCGAATGAGGATACCATCTTGGTGACTGAGCTGGAGCTCATTCTTTTGGATGAAGAGCTCGAAGAGTGATTGCTCCGGTGTCCTTGACTTGAAGGAGTGGGAGAATCTTCTCTATGTCTTCACGCCCGGGAGACGCTGCGAGTCACCGGTCGCTTGACATAGAGTTTTGTTGTTGACTTCTGGCGCCTTCTGGTTTTGCCAACCATATGGACAGTAGCAACTTGGTTGGGTGCTTCTTTTTCTACCCATTTTTGAGAGACCTGGAGCGTGGAGTGCTGAGCTCTTTGCTTCTCTAGTCTCTTTTGCCGATACGCCGTGCGGCGATTCATACGACGAGCGATTTGAGCTTTAGTTAGCTCGGGCTGTGCTCTAGCCACGAAGGAGGTGGTCCCTCGCTCGCAGCAGCCGAGCTTGTCTTCTTTGTAATTTGGCAAGGACAGGATCTGGATGAGGTCCTTAGCCTGTCACAGTGAAGCTTTAAATTTGGCGAGCTCGGCCCCTGTTGAGATGAAGGGCCGAGTTGCAGGAATACAGGCCTTGACAGGTTCTCGCTGAGGCCTGATGATGCACGACTTGATCCTAGGCTTATAGGAATAAGTCGGCTCGGGCTGGGTGGATTTTGTTTGGTGGAGGGCTGGTTTCTCCTCTTTCGTGTACGAGAGAGGGTAGAACCGGTTCTCCTTGAGCGGGGCCAGGTATGCTGGCCTTGCAGATCTTTGGGACCTTCTTTGTTTTGGAGAAGGTCTTGGAGACCAAGTCTTGAGGTAGACTTGGTTTCTTGCAGGCTGAGGTTTCGCGGGGTTGTCGCGGGCTTCAGTCTTCTTGGCGGTTGCCTTTGGTGTCACGGTAGTGACGCGCCCAGGGGCGGTTCTCTGCTTCTTGGCAGGAGTTGTTTCTTCTGCGGGAAGTGGGAAAGGTCCCAGCGACCCGAAGACGATGGACTGGGGAGAGGAGGTCGACCCGGTGTCTTGTGCGTTACCGAAGGAAGTGACACTTCGGCCGTTGGCGAGGCGCTTAGGAGCGCGTTTGTTTTGCTTCTCTTGAAGCATTAGCTGGTACTTGTTCTCGTCGAAGGTGATTGTCAACGAAGCTGCCATGTTAGTTTTTTGAAAAACCTTTCTGAAACAAGACCGGATCCATTAGTAATCACAAGAATGTGGTGATCATAAATGGAAATAAACTATGGTTTTTTTTTTTTCAATTTGCTTGAGGGGACAAGGCCCGGCCCAAGCAAGATGAAGAAGGCAAAAAGCCATAGAGTATACAATTGTTCTAAACGCAAGTATGAAAGGCTCAGAGTGAGCGTTCCAGTGACTGCTAGAAGCAATTGTGAACCTTAATTCAGATTACCGAGGAGCGAGGCTCACTCGAGGTAAAGTGATATAAGGTTGGGAGTACAAATGTGTCGGTCGCGAATACAGTAGACCCAAGAGGGCGTACTAGCACCGCTAGGCACAGATGTTGTAAATCGCATCCTTGAAGTGGACACGAGATGGGATTTTTTGAAAGGTCAAGGTTGGGTTCATAAAAGAGAGCAAATGGCACTCCGATTCGAACACGTGCTCAACATTTCTATGAGCACAGAGTCCGAAAAGGAAATAACCAGAATTTCTCGAATCTGGACCCAACAATGACGGAAGTTTTTTTTTTTTTTTTTGAAAAGTCAGGATCAGATTCATCAAAGAGAGCAAATGACGTTCCAACCCAAACATGTGCTCAACATTTCTGCGAGCACAGTAATCCGAGGAGGAAGAGGTCAAGATTTCTCGACTTTGAACTAGACGTGACAGAAGTTTTTTTTTTTTTTTTTTTTGAAAGTCAGTATCGGATTCATCAAAGAGAGCAAATGATGTTGCAATTCAAACACGTGCTCAACATTTCTTTGAGGACAGAGTCTGAAAAGGAAGAGATCAAGATTTCTCAAATTTGAACCAAAAATCGACGAAAAGTTTTTTTTTAGGGTTTGAGAATACATCGAGTTCTCACAATTCGTTCTTATGAAACCAATGTTGATAGACCAGCCCACAGGTAAGGGTAGGATTACTTAATGAACCCGTTTGGAGGACCCTTACCTAGAACAGCCTAGCTGTCTCCAAACTCTGGACAAGGCTTTTCTTAGATCAACCTTGATTAAAGAACGCAATCGGTAAAACTTTCGTGTTCTCGAATGCTCCCCCCGTTTTTTTTTTTTGATGGACTCATCAGAGAGAGCGAATGGTCCGTTCCCAATCTGAACAGGGGCTCAAACAATTTCTGCGAGCCCTAAGTCAGAATGGAAAAGAAAACCAAAATTTCTCAAATTTGGATCCAAAAGAGAAAAGATTTTTTTTTGAAAATCTGACAAGTTTGAAATCAGATTTTTTTTTCGAACTCGTTAAAGAGAGCAAACGGTCCCTTTCCCAATCTGAAAACGTGCTCAAACATTTCTGCGGGCACTGAGTCCAAAAGGGAGGAGATCGAGATTTCTCAGATCTGAATTCAAAGAACAAGAGAAGATTTTTTTTTTCGAGAAGGAGAAAGATTGGAAATGGACTTAAAGAAAGAAATTTCCAAAAAAAAAATCCCATCCCATGTTTTTTTTATGCAAGATTCAACATTGGCCACCAACTAGAAAGGTGCCAAAGAATCTAAGTTCATGTTCTCAAATGAACGTGTCCCACCGGGTATGCCAGCTTGATGGACCCGATTCTTCCCTCTCTCCCGCTGCCTCCGCCCCGGGTCTTTCGGGGTACGGCGGAGGGGAGGAGGAAAAAGTAAAGGGTATCAACATCTTTCTTTCTTTTTGTACGGGTATGCCAATTTCACTTTTCCACTTGAAATTTAGAAACGGTGATCCGAAGATCCACCTTCACAAGTAGAAAGGGGAAATGAAACTTTTTCTAGTTTCCCATTGCACACATATTTTAAGAAAAGAGACAAAGGTTTTTTTTTATATGCCGTGAAAGGCGATTTCATTTGTTTGCCGTAAAAGGCGATTTACAAATCTTATCCAATATGAAAGACAAGAATTGTGATTTTTTTGTCTTTTAAAAAAAATACAAAGTTCAAAAGGAAAAGCAAGAAAAGGGATCTAACTTCTCATTCGATTGTGGGGACACGTTCAGATCGACGGTCGCGAGTCATGTATGGGCTCCTCCGTCGTCCATGCAGATGAGAACATGATTCTTGGCTTGGCTTTTTAACCTCAGATTTTTAAAGGACAAAGACCAAGAGAAGGTCTTATATCCGATAAAAAGCTAAGTAAACGGGCTGAAAAGCTACGTTTTAGCCATGTTGGTAGAAGAATGGAGGTCCTTGGGGGGGGGGGGGGGGGGGGGGGGGTGGCCCCCCAAGGGTGCTTCAATCACCTTTTGGTGGTCTTGCAGCAGAGTTGCAGGAGTTCTGGATTTTCCGGGCAATTCTCTGGACTTTGAGTGAATTTCTCTGGCGATTTCTCTGGATTTTTTCCTCTCTTTTTTCTTTGGAATGCCCTCCTATTTATAGGCCTTTG
Organism: Camphora micrantha; assembly: GCA_003546025.1. Lineage (NCBI taxonomy): Eukaryota > Viridiplantae > Streptophyta > Magnoliopsida > Laurales > Lauraceae > Camphora > Camphora micrantha. Next base: position 17,991 of record QPKB01000491.1, read on the forward strand.
GTAGCCATTTAGGAGGGTTTATGATCATTGAATGCATTAATGCTCATAATGGGAGGAGTTACAAGTTTTAAATTATTTGTTTTGTAACTCCTTTTTCCTTGAATCTGATTGGCCGATGGAGAATGATGAGCTTTTAATTGTCTTTAATCCCCATCATGGGAGGAGTTTCATGGCTTTAGTGCCATAAATCCTTTGACTTGTAACTCCCATTTGCTTGCTTTTGATTGGGCCGTCCAAAATAATGAGTTAATGACCGCATTAACTTGTCATAAAACGGGTCATTTAACCTCATTAATTGGTCGCCAAGTCGCTGGAAGAGTCGCGGGCCGCGCCGCGTCTTTTGGAATTCTTCTTGCGATGACCGCCGGTGGATCCACATATTGTTTGATGTCGGACGACGATGCAATTTCAGACATTGATTAATGTCAACGTGCCGGCAACATCTGTCCTGTCGATTTCACGATCGGGCGGGCGAAAAGTGTGCTTTCTTTGTCTGCCGGTTGGCGATTTCGAGGCATCTAAATGATCATCCAATGATTTTGGCGGCGAATCCGTGATGTTGACGAAGATCGACGGATTTCATGCACGAAAAATCAGATTTTGGAAAAATCACAGGGGCCAATCAACTCGAAACGCGAAAAGGACCCGAAAAAGGGGTCTCCCGGCGATTTTTGGGTCGCCGGAATTCCATGGTTGCCGGCGACCATGCACCCATGGTTGCCGGCGACCATGGGGCTGGCGACCTTGGGCCATGGTCGCCGACGACCATGGGCCAAGGTCGCCGGCGACCATGGGCCTTGGGCCCATTTTTCGGCCGCCGTTCGGTCGCCTTTTCTTCGTCGTTTTTCGATCTTTTTTCATTCTTTTTTCTTCTGTATTTTTCCTGACATTTCCCCTCATTTATTGGCCTGATTCTCTTAAAGAAAACCCGACGAGAAGCCACGCAAATCGGAGCACAAAGTTTCCTATTTTTCTAGAAAGCCGAAGATTTTGTTGTGCGGTATTGCCGATTTTTTGTCAAGCATTGAAACTAGGCCAAACGATGTCGGAATGACCTGAAATTTGACGTGGAGCTTCTTGAACAGTAGATAGGACCAACCATAGGCTTTGGTTTGAGTTTTGAAGCCTTTTTGGGTCCCGCAAATGCTCGCCTTGATTTCGCCATGAGAGAAATGCCGAGCTTTGACTTTTGGTCAACCGATGTCCGATTGACCTAAAATTTGATAGGGAGCCTCCTGAGTAGTAAGTAAGACCAACCATGGGCTTTGGTTTGAGTTTTGAAGCCTTTTGGGGTCCCGCAAATGCTCGCCTTGATTTCACCTCGAGGAAAATGCCGAGCTTTGAAACTAGGCCAAACGATGTCCGTTTGACCTAAAACTTGACAGAGGACCTATTGGAGTCATTTTGAGATGATCCATTAGCTCCAATTTGGATGCCATGATTCCGGGGTGCTCTGCCGCCGGCAGGCCTGATTTTACTTCGGAGCGTTGATGAAGGGTCAAACGTTTTTCTGTTTGACTTGAAATTTGGCATGGGGCCTTTTGGAGGTATTCTGAGACCATCCGTAGGCTCTGATTGAAGTTTTGAAGTCTTCGACACTGTCGCTGCCGGGAGCTCATGTCTGGCTGTCGGAGGAGTGAAGTTAGGCCAAATGACGTCGAAATGGCCTGAAACTTCATGTGTACCCCTCTTTTGGCTACTTTGAAGGATCTTGTAGTTTTTGTTTGATTCTGACAAGATCTGGTGCTTGAAGTGGCGCCTTCCTATTTATGGCAGGATGTGGCTCCATGTAGCTTTTGGTGTTGAAGGGACATAGTGACATTTTTGGTGTCAATACATTTTAACTTGATTGAAGTTATCACACACACACATCATGAACATACACATTTGCATTCATATAGTGTTTGTGTGAGTTAGATTTTCAATTTCATATCCGCCTAATTAAGAGGCATTGTAATTGAGCTTAATTGTATTCTCTTAGAGTGTTTTGTGAAGACACTACCTTGAGAGAAAATCTCTTTGTGTAAAGGTTATTGCTTAGCCTAGAAAAGCATCTTTGTACAGGTTGTTGTTTAACCTAGAAAAACAACATTGTTAGGTTATTGCTTAGTCTTGGAAAGCATATTGTAAAGGTTATTGCTTAGTCTTTTGAAAAGCATAAATAGTGGAAATCCGGTGGGGTGTTGGATCACAAGCCGGTAGTGGATGTAGGCATTGAGGCCGAACTACTATCAATCCTTGTGTAGTGGTGTTTGTTTTGTGGTGATTGTTTTGTTTAAGCTTCCGCATATTGTTTGTTAATCATCACATGTGACTAGTTAATTGTTAAGAAATTAAAATTGGCCATAATTAGTCATTAAGTGTAGATCACCCTATTCACCTCCCCTCTAGGGTAATGATTCCGGACTTTCAAAAACTATTGATTCTTAGTGGGATAACAAAAAAAAAAAAAAAAAAAAAAAAAAAGGACAAACTAATGATTTAGGTCCCTAATTCTATAGATCATTTCTTGCGGCAAATAAAACACCATAGTTGACTATATCATTCTAGCGGTGATGGCCCGTGCCAATAAAAATATATTTAGTTGTATTGATTTCTTTATCATATTATTGATAAAAAAAAAGCAAAATAAATAAATAACTATTTAGTAAAAAGACTAAAGTAACTTATTTATAAAGTTTAAATTGAAATGCTATTGTCTTCTAACTTTGAAATTGTTATAAAAGAATGTAAAAAAGAGAAGAATGATGATGATAATTGAATCTTTTTTACTATAAAGCCAAAAAAAAAGAACTCCACTACATAGGATAGATATATATTAACTCGCACTCTCTCCTTGGGGCCACTTGCCCAGGCAAAAGCTTGATTTACCCAGTGGGTGGGGGGAGGCAGGGACTTCATGAGCCCGGGAGAATAGTCAGTTCTCGAAGAGGCTAGACACCCTCGTCAGCAAAAAACAAAAAAAGAAAAAAGAAAAGAAGATATATGTCGATCTCTGAGTCTCATAGATAATGTAAATAGCTTAAGATGGATGTGACATTTAATCTATTAAATCCCGCATTAGTTGGTAAAATATTTATTTGGTAGGTCCCATTCAAGATGGTTCATGGGTCGGATTTATTGAGTTTTGTGAAACTTGTTTGGTGTAACACATCAGTGAAAGAGATTAGTATTTTTGGGTTATAAGATCTGGATAATGGCCACCCTTACAAGTATTTTTTGTGTTATATTTGCAATATTGAACTATAATTGCATTTTGCAACCACATTATGGTAGCATATAATTTTTATAGGTGCGCCCACCAATGGATGGCCCACCTATTTTAAGGATTTATAGAGATTGGTTATATTTCAAATAGTAGATAATTGATAAGAGAGCGATGGTTATTTAATATTAGAGATTTTAGGAGTTGTTTGAGAGAGATTTAGGGAGGTGACACTTTAAATGAGAGAGATTTTAGGAGAGGAAGATTAAAAAAGTGATGTGGCACCTTAAAGCAGTGTATACTTTTTTGTGAAAGGAGAATTCTTGTGTTGCTTAGGTGGCACCCTCTACGGCCTCCCTCCTTATTGCTTTAATATATATATACTAGCAACAAACGCCTGTACTAAACTCGAGCCAAAATATTAAAAATTGGAGACATATTATTAGAAAGAAAAGAAATCTAAAAGAGGGAAAATGTGTTATTTATCACTCTTAAAATTATATGTATCAAGATCTAAAGGAGAAAAATGAAGTAAACTAACTAAATGTTAATTTTAGTAATATCATGTAATATTAGTTAATCAAATCAGATTCTATACACAAAATGGAATTCCATAGAAAATCATTACTCGGAGCCGACCCTGGAAAAAGGGATAATACTTTGATGGTGTTGTGGTCCATCCATAAAAATTTAAATAGGCATGTTAGGACCTTACCAAAAAAAAAAGAAGAGAGAACCCATGGTAGTTATAGAAAAATGTAGTTGCATTAAATCAGGATACAAAACTGTAGTCAAGTTAAAGATGATATGTCAAAACTAATTTTCATAGATTTCACTTCGAAGCTTTTACTATTTTTTTATTGTCAAAATCAAATTCCAAAATGATTATAGTGCATCAGAGTTGGGCACACTGGGTCGTTGTACCCTTTTTACATAATGTACCAACACCCATATGAGCTCAATGGAGATCATGAAAGTAAATAGATATACTTACATGGGCCACAAGGGTTATGACACGGATTTGTCCTCAAGAAAGATGAATCATTCATATTTATTTGGCAAAATCTACATCCTGCATGCAATGAATGGATCATCCGACAACCATGAAAACCTTGCCTTTTGATTCTTTTCCTTGATGTCATGAAGTGGGTCTCGCAAAGAAAGCTCATAGGCATAGGTCGGGGTGTGTGCAAGAGAGAGAATGAGAGACGGTGGGTGATTGAAAGAGATTGGTGAGAGGGGGCATTTGTTGACACCAAAAATGTCACTATGTCCCTTCAACACCAAAAGCTACATGGAGCCACATCCTGCCATAAATAAGAAGGCGCCACTTCAAGCACCAGATCTTGTCAGACTCAAACAAAAACTACAAGATCCTTCAAAGCAGCCAAAAGAAGGGTACACATGAAGTTTCGGGCCATTTCAACATCATTTGGCCTAACTTCACTCCTCCGACAGCCAGGTAGGAGCTCCCGGCAGCGACAGTGTCGAAGACTTCAAAACTTCGATCAGAGCCTACGGATGGTCTCAAAATACCTCCAAAAGGTCCCCTGCCAAATTTCAAGTCAAACGGACGACGTTTGACCCTTCATCAACTCTCAGGAAGCAAAAACAGGCCTACTGGCAGCGGAGCACCCCGGAATCATGGCATCCAAATTGGAGCTAATGGATCATCTCAAAATGACTCCAATAGGTCCCCTGTCAAATTTCAGGTCAATCGGACATCGGTTGACCAAAAGTCAAAGCTCGGCATTTTCCTCGAGGTGAAATCAAGGCGAGCGTTTGCGGGACCCCAAAAGGCTTCAAAACTCAAACCAAAACCCATGGTTGGTCTTACTTACTACTCAGGAGGCTCCCTGTCAAATTTTAGGTCAATCGGACATCGGTTGACCACAAGTCAAAGCTCGGCATTTCTCTCATGGCGAAATTAAGGCAAGCATTTGCGGGACCCCGAACGGCTTCAAAACTCAAACCAAAGCCTATGGTTGGTCCTATCTACTGCTCAAGAAGCTCCACGTCAAATTTCAGGTCATTCCGACATCGTTTGACCTAGTTTCAATGCTTGACAAAAAATCGGCAAAACCGCACAACAAAGTCTTCGGCTTTCCAGAAAAATAGGAAACTTTGTGCTCCGATTTGCACGGCTTCTCGTCGGGTTTTCTTCAAGAGAATCAGGCCAATAAATGAGGGGAAATGTCAGGAAAAATACGGAAGAAAAAAGAATGAATAAAGATCGAAAAATGGCGAAGAAACGGCGACCGAAAGGCGGCCAAAAAATGGGCCCAAGGCCCATGGTCGCCGGCGACCATGGAAATTCCGGCGACCCAAAAATTCGCCGGAAGACCCTTTTTCTGGTCCTTTTCGCGTTTCGAGTTGATTGGCCCCTGTGATTTTTCCAAAATCTGATTTTTCGTGCATGAAATCCGTCGATCTTCGTCAACATCACGGATTAGCCGCCGAAATCATTGGATGATCATTAGATGCCTCGAAATCGCCAACCGGCCGACAAAGAAAGCACACTTTCTGCCCGCCCGATCGTGAAATCGACAGAACAGATGTTGCCGGCACTTTGACATTAATCAATGTCTGAAATTGCATCGCCATCCGACATCAAACAACATGTCGATCCACCGGCGGTCATCGCAAGAAGAATTCCAAAAGACGCGGCGCGGCCCGCGACTCTTCGAGCGACTTGGCGACCAATTAATGAGGTTAAATGACCCGCTTTATGACAAGTTAATGCGGTCATTAACTCATTATTTTGGACGGCCCAATCAAAAGCAAGCAAATGGGAGTTACAAGTCAAAGGATTTATGGCATTAAAGCCATGAAACTCCTCCCATGATGGGGATTAAAAGCAATTAAAGGCTCATTATTCTCCATTGGCCAATCAGATTCAAGGAAAAAGGAGTTACAAAACAAATACTTTAAAACTTGTAACTCCTCCCATTATGAGTATTAATGCATTCAATGCTCATAAACCCTCCTAAATGGCTACCAAAGGCCTATAAATAGGAGGGCATTCCAAAGGGAAAGGATCTAGCTCTCGCTCTCCTCCCGACGAAGACAAAAAAATCCAGAGGCCCTGCAACTCTGCTGCAAAGACCACCGAAAGGTGATTGAAGCACCCTTGGGGGGCCACCCCCCAAGGACCCCCCTTCTTCTACCAACATGGCTAAAATGTGGCTTTTCAGCCCGTTTACTTAGCTTTTTATCGGATATAAGACCTTCTTTTGGTCTTTGTCCTTTAAAAATCTGAGGGTAAAAAGCCAAGCTAAGAATCCAAGCATCGTGTTCTCATCTGCATGGACGATGGAGGAGCCCATACATGACTCGCGACCGTCGATCTGAATGTGTCCCCACAATCGAATGAGAAGTCAGATTCCTTTTCTTAATTTCTATTGTACTTTATTTTTCTTTTAGAGACCAAAATCACAATTCTTGTCTTTCATAATGGATAAGACTTGTAAATCGCCTTTCACGGCATTCAAAAAAAAACCCTTTTGTCTATTTTCTTAAAATATGCGTGCAATAGAAACTAGAAAAAGTTTCATTTCCCTTTTCTACTTGTGAAGGTGGATCTTCGGATCACCATTCCTAAATTCCAAATAGAAAAGTGAAATTGGCATACCCGTACAAAAAAAAAGAAAGATGTTGTTACCCATTATCTTTTCTCTTCTCCTCCCCTCCGCCGTACCCCGAAAGACCCGGGGCGGAGGCAGCGGGAGAGAGGGAGGAATCGGGTCCATCAGGCTGGCACACCCGGTGGGACACGTTCATTTGAGAACATGAACTTAGATTCTTTGGCACCTTTCTAGTTGGTGGCTGATGTTGAATCTTGCATAAAAAAAAAAAACATGAGATGGGATTTTTTTTTGTTTTGGAAATTTCTTTCTTTAAGTCTACTTCCAATCTTTCTCCTTCTCAAAGAAAAAAAAAATCTTCTCTTGTTCTTTGAATTCAGATCTGAGAAATCTCGATCTCCCCCCTTTTGGACTCAGTGCCCGCAGAATTGTTTGAGCACGTCTTCAGATTGGGAAAGGGACCGTTTGCTCTCTTTAATGAGTTCGAAAAAAAAATCTGACTTCAAACTTGTCAGATTTTCAAAAAAAATCTTCTTTCTTTTGGACCCAAATTTGAGAAATTTTGGTTTTCTTTTCCTTTCTGACTCAGGGCTCGCAGAAATTGTTTGAGCCCTTGTTCAGACGGGGAACGGACCATTCGCTCTCGCTGGTGAGTTCCAAAAAAAAAAATCTGATTTCAAACTTGTCAGGTTTTCAAAAACAATTTCCTCTTTCTTTTGGATCCAAATTTGAGAAATTTTGGTTTTCTTTTCCTTTCTGACTTAGGGCTCGCAGAAATTGTTTGAGCCCCTGTTCAGACTGGAAACGGACCATTCGCTCTCTCTGATGAGTCCATAAAAAAAAAAAACGGGGATGCACTTGAGAACACGAAAGAGGTTTTACCGATTGCGTTCTTTAATCGAGGTTGATCCAAGAAAAGCCTTGTCCAGAGTTTGGAGACAGCTAGGCTGTTCTAGGTAAGGGTCCTCCAAACGGGTTCATTAAGTAATCCTACCCTTACCTGGGGGCTGATCTATCAACATTGGTTTCATAAGAACGAATCGTGAGAACCTGATGTATTCTCAAAGCCTAAAAAAAAAAAAAAAAAAATTCGTCGATTTTTGGTTCAAATTTGAGAAATCTTGATCTCTTCCTTTCCAGACTCTGTGCTCGCAGAAATGTTGAGCACGTGTTTGGATTGGAACATCATTTGCTCTCCTTGATGAATCCGATACTGACTTTCAAAAAAAAAATAAATCTTCAAAAAAAAAAAAAAAAACTTCCGTCATTGTTGGGTCCAGATTCGAGAAATTCTGGTTATTTCCCTTTCGGACTCTATGCTCGCAGAAATGTTGAGCACGTTTTCGGATCGGAGTGCCATTTGCTCTCCTTTATGAACCCAACCTTGACCTTTCAAAAATCCCATCTCGTGTCCATTTCAAGGATGCGATTTACAACATCTGTGCCTAGTGGTGCTAGTACGCCCTCTTGGGTCTACTGTATTCGGGACCGACACATTTGTACTTCCAACCTTATATCATTTTACCTCGAGTGAGCTTCGCTCCTCGGTAATCTGAATTAAGGTTCACAATTGCTTCTAGCAGTCACTGGAACGCTCACTCTGAGCCTTTCATACTCGAGTTTAGAACGATTGTATACTCTATGGCTTTTTGCCTTCTTCATCTTGCTTGGGCCGGGCCTTGTCCCTTCGAGCAAGTTGAAAAGAAAAAAAAAACCATAGTTTATTTCCATTTATGATCACCACATTCTTGTGATTACTAATGGATCCGGTCTTGTTTCAGAAAGGCTTTTCAAAAACTAACATGGCAGCTTCGCTGACAATCACCTTTGACGAGAACAAGTACCAGCTGATGCTTTAAGAGAAGCAAAACAAATGCGCTCCTAAGCGCCTCGCCAGCGGCCGAAGTGTCACTTCCTTCGGTAACACACAGGACACCGGGTCGACCTCCTCTCCCCGGTCCATCGTCTTCGGGTCGCTGGGACCTTTCCCACTTCCCGCAGAAGAAACAACTCCTGCCAAGAAGCAGAGAACCGCCCCTGGGCGCGTCACTACCGTGACACCAAGGGCAACCGCCAAGAAGACTGAAGCCCGCGACAATCCCGCGGAACCTCAACCTGCAAGAAACCAGGTCTACCTCAAGACTTGGTCTCCAAGACCTTCTCCAAAACAAAGAAGGTCCCAAAGATTTGCAAGGCCAGCATACCTGGCCTCGCTCAAGGAGAACCGGTTCTACCCTCTCTCGTGCACGAAAGAGGAGAAACCAGCCCTCCACCAAACAAAATCTACCCAGCACGAGCCGGCTTATTCCTATAAGCCCAGGATCAAGTCGTGCATCATCAGGCCTCAGCGAGAATCTGTCAAGGCCTGTATTTCCACAACTCGGCCCTTCATCTCAACAGGGGTCGAGCTCGCCAAATTTAAAGCTTCGCTGCGACAGGCTAAGGACCGCATCCAGATCCTGTCCTTGCCGAATTACAAAGAAGACAAGCTCGGCTGCTGCGCGTGAGGGACCACCTCCTTCGTGGCTAGAGCACAGCCCGAGCTAACTGAAGCTCAAATCGCTCGTCGTATGCATCGCCGCGCGGCGTATCGGCAAAAGAGACTAGAGAAGCAAAGAGCCCAGCACTCCACGCTCCCGGTCTCTCAAAAATGGGTCGAAAAAGAAGCACCCAACCAAGTTGCTACTATCCATATGGTTGGCAAAACCAGAAGGCGCCAGAAGTCAGCAACAAAACTCTATGTCAAGCGACCGGTGACTCGCAGCGTCTCCCGGGCGCGAAAACATAGAGAAGATTTTCCCACTCCTTCAAGTCAAGGACACTGGAGCAATCACTCTTCGAGCTCTTCATCCAAAAGAATGAGCTCCAGCTCAGTCACCAAGACGATATCCTCGTTCGACTCTCGAAAGATGAACGTCTTAGTCACAAATGCTGAGCAGCCTCCACCGCAAGATGACGTAGCCGCACGCATCCAGCAGCTGGAGCAGGGACAGCAGAGGATAGAAGCTCTCATGGAGAACTTACTTCTTACCCTCCAACGTCCACCAAACAATGAAGCTCCTCCAAGTCACCATGAGGAAGAGGTAAACGAGTCACGTGCCCTTACCAAAAAGGACGTTGACGATATCGTCGCCAAAGCAAAGGAAGAGGATTCACTAAAGGAACACGGAATCAAGCCACCATATCCCTTATGGATGGACTCGGTACCGTTTCCTACCAAATTCAAACAGCCCACTCTCCAAACATATACGGGGAAGGGCTTGGCCAGACAACATGTCATCCATTTCAAGATCCTGACGGGAGCCATCGCGGATCAAGACGCCTTCAAGATCCGTCTCTTCGCAAGTACCCTAAAAGGTACGGCCTTCGATTGGTACTCCACTCTTCAGGAGGACTCTATCCAAAACTGGGCCATGATGGAGACACGCTTCCTAACTTACTTCAGAGGTGAGGATCATCCTGTGACTATGGCTCAACTCTGCAGCCTAAAACAGGGAGAGAATGAGTCGACATACGACTACATTCACAAGTGGAAGGCAATGACGTACAAATGCTCAGACGTACTGCCACAAGCGTCGCTGGTCGACATCTGCTGTAACAACATGAGAGCAAAGATACGCTCCATGATTATCGGCAACAAATCAAAGAATCTGGGAGAACTCCTAGAAGCATCAATGGAGGCTGAGACGGTGATCAAAGACCTCAACAGTCAGAAATCATCAAAGAAGGAGCCGACCACCATTGCAACCTCGAAGCAAAAGAAAAAGGAGGTTCTCACTGTGCAAACCAAGTCACCTCCGCAGCCACCAAAGAAAGCTGAAAACAAAGGTGCAGGTAAGAGACCTGAACTCTCTGATGCCTTCAAAGAACGAGTAGAAAAGAAATACCCGTTCGATGAAGATGTCGAAGAAATCTTCGAGGCTCTCTTGGCAAACGGGAAGCTCACCCTGCCTGAACCCAAAAGACCAGGAGATGTTGGCAAAACCAACGATCCCCGGTACTGTCCATACCACCAGATGATCTCGCATCCTCTCAACCAATGCTTCGTTGTGAGAGAGAAGATCAACGAGATGTGGAAAAACGGAGTCATCACCTTTGACAAAAACTATGGGTCTGCCTCCGTCAACATGGTGTCATATGGACAAACAAAAAAGTCACCAAAGAAGAAGGTCACTACTTCCTTCAAGGTGATAAAAATGGCTCCAACATCCCAAGAGCTAGTCCCGTGCCCAACACCAGATGGACAGTCCATATGGGTACATCCCGATCTCCTGGAAGATGAAAACTGAGAGATCGTCAAAACAAAGCCGACCGCTCAACAGCGAAGGCAAGCCAGGAGACAACTCCGTAAGCTTAAACAGCAGGAGAAAGCTTAACCAAAACAAGAAGTTCCTGAAAAGACAGAAACTTCCCCTACCCCCTCACTGGGGGCAGCAGAAAAGTCTCCTTCCGAGACTTCGAGGCCGGCAAGGAAATTCACCCTCCGTGATTTCATGCCATCACTACTAAAGACTGAAGACATGCAGGGGGCATCATACTCTTGCAATTCAGTAGTTGGATTCCCCATGGATGGGTACGAGTCCAGTGACACCGCCAGTGACACGATGAATGGGAGAATCCCTC